>JALPCA010000444.1:0-11279 GCA_026538345.1 Cryptococcus sp. GC_Crypt_4 | reverse complement strand
CTTCTGTAATCGTTCAAGAATGGGCTAAAGACGTCGACCTGCAATCAGCAGAACCATTCGAATCGCTTGGAACATCATCTGAAGCCGGACAGGAGATCACCGGAGTGCTGGTGAACTTTATCGAATCTCCCCCTCCAGCTACTTACCAAGAAATGACGGTCATCCTCAAGCGGATTCAATCCGAATGTCAAGCTCTTCTGATCGCTTTCAACGTCGAGGGTAAAGCCTCAAAGGATAAGATCCCGGTAATACCCACCAAAGTGGATCCTTTGAGCAGATCAAGTGATGTGTTTTCACTTGCTACTGCTCAAATGGTAATTGGAGGTCATTTCGACGCTCTATCGAAAGCTCTATCGAAGGCTGCCGTCAAGACTGCATTAAAGTCGCTAAATGATCGACAGAGGAAAATCATGGCTTCGATAGGGTATTTCAGTGTAATGAAGGAGAGATACGACACTCAGGTGTCCGCAGCTGTCGCTGGAGCATTGATTGCGTTACGGGTCATGCCGAGCAAATTTGGTGGAGTGGTGAAGAGCGTGATGGATGGGTTAAGGGTGAGTCTGAATGATTCATGCTCTAAAACTCACTAACGACATGCAGCGGGAGGAGAATGAGATCTTACAAATCAGATCAGCTGCTAGTGTCGCTTCGTTCGTTGACTTTTGCAATTCACCGTTATTCACCGGTAAATCCAACCCAAACGATAAGATCATCAAGAACCTATTTGTCTTCTTATGCTCCGATACCGCCGTTACGCCAATTTTTACGGTGGATCCGAAATCCTCAGAGGGCATCTTATCGCTCAAAGAGGACAAAGTTGTGATTCCTAAAAAGAGTGCGGCTGGTACCCAGGAAATCATTGAGGAAAGCGAGCAACAGATTGCGATGAGGTTGAGTCGGCGTGGTGCCTTGGAAGGGTTTAGAGCACTCACGAGGAAGTTCGAGGGGAGATTATTCGAGGCAGTACCCAAGTTTTGGGAGGGTATCAGTGCGTCGTTATCGATGTTTGCAACAGGTGAGATCTCAAGACCGTATAGTATCCGACTGAAGCTGATATCTCAGCTTCTTCCGACTCTATCGATGACCAAGTGAATGTGAATCCTGTTCTAGGTCAAGAAGTCATTGATACTCTGACTTCTCTACGATTTGTCGCCCCAGAACTGGACCCTTCACTCCATACGCAATTGGCGACACTGTTCCCTGCCATTATCTCAGCCCTGTCCAGCCGTTACGCTGTGATCCGATCCACAGCGGCGAGATGTCTTGCAGCGCTGTGCGACGTCATGACGGACGAAGGACTGAAGAGGGTAGTGGACCATGTCGTACCACTTGTAGGAGATGCGCACAGAGTAGCATCCAGGCAAGGAGCGGTGGAAGCTATACATCGTGAGTTGCTAATAGGTCGCACGAAGCTGAATGGCAGATATCATCCGGGTTCTCGACATCAAGGTCTTGCCTTATGTTCTCTTCCTCATCGTCCCAATTTTAGGTAGGATGAGTGATCCAGACGAGCCTACCCGATTGTTATCCACCAGTACTTTTGCTTCTCTTGTCAAGATGGTTCCACTAGAAGTAGGTTTGACTGTTTGCATGTTGAGAAGTTGCTAACTTGCCTCAGGCCGGTATTCCTGACCCTCCAGGTTTCTCGCCAGATTTACTCGCGAAGAGAGATGAAGAACGAAAGTTCCTGATGCAATTACTGGATGGGAGTAAAGCCGAGCAATACCAGATCCCAGTGGAAATCAAAGCGGAACTCAGGCAATACCAAAAAGATGGAGTCAGCTGGTTGGCTTTCCTGGCGAAATACCAGCTTCACGGTATCTTATGTGATGGTCAGCTTGCTGAAACCTTTTGAAGAGGCAGAAGCTGACAGTATCAGATATGGGTCTGGGTAAATCGCTACAATCGATCTGTATAGTCGCTAGTAAGCACTGGGAACGGAATGCGAAACACAAAGAGACAGGAAGCGTAGATTCCGCTCATCTACCCTCTTTGATCGTCTGTCCGCCAACGTTGACCGGTCATTGGTATTATGAGATCCAGAAATTCACCGACTACCTCCGTCCACTACTCTACACTGGATCCGCTGCAGAACGAGCTGCTCTTAGACCTCGCCTAACATCACCCAATGTCGACGTTGTGATCATGTCATATGAGACGGTCAGATCGGATATCGCCGAATTAAGCAAGATGAATTGGTTATACTGTGTTTTAGACGAAGGTCATATTATCAAGAATGCCAAGACGAAGTTGTCCGCGGCGATCAAGCAATTGCGCGCTCAACATCGGTTGTTATTGTCAGGAACACCAATACAGAACAATGTATTGGAATTATGGAGTCTATTCGATTTCCTCATGCCGGGATTCTTGGGCAATGATAGGGTGTTCAATGACAGATTTTCAAAGCCAATCCTGGTCGATAGGGATGGGAAAGCCACGCCGAAAGAGCGAGAAGCAGGTAAGATATTAGTTTTTATGGGTTATACCCTGAATTGACCATTCTAAGCTGCAACTGCGCTGGAAGCTCTGCACAAGCAGGTCTTACCTTTCCTACTCCGCCGACTCAAAGAAGATGTTTTACATGACCTTCCACCAAAGATCATTCAAGATTACTATTGTGATCTATCACCGATCCAACGAGCGTTATATGATGATTTCTCGAAATCGCAAGCAGGTGAAGAAGCCGGAGAATTGGTCCAGCAAAGCGAAAGTAAACCAGGACAAGGACACGTTTTCCAAAGTTTACAGTACTTGAGGAAATTGTGTAACCATCCTGCGTTGGTTCTCGATGGTCAGAGTGGAAAAGAAAAGTTTTCAAGTATAGCCACTAAAATTGGAGGAAGTCTTCCCGACTTGCGACATATCAGTCATGCTCCGAAACTTGAAGCTCTCAAGTAAGTTGGGTTCCGTTCCCAATCGACAGAAAAGCTGACCATCATAGACAACTCTTACTGGACTGTGGTATTGGTCTTCCGACCGCAGATAAACTCGCCGACGAGTTGCCCCAACATCGTGTACTCATTTTCTGCCAGATGAGACATATGCTCGACCTGATCGAGAACGACTTATTAGCCGCATACATGCCAACAGTGAAGTATATGCGTATGGACGGACAGACCGATCCACGAAAACGACATGCGGTAGTACAGACTTTCAATGCCGACGCACGAATTGATATCCTGCTATTGACCACATCTGTGGGTGGACTAGGTCTGAATTTGACCGGAGCAGATACAGTCATATTCGTCGATCACGATTGGAATCCAATGAAAGATCTTCAAGCGATGGATCGAGCGCATAGGTTAGGTCAGAAGAAGGTCGTCAATGTTTATCGACTGATAACGCGGGGAACATTGGAGGAGAAGATTATGGGGTAAGTCCATCAAAGTATAGGTACGGAGAGGATCATACTGATGAATACAGTTTGCAACGGTTCAAGATGAATATAGCAAGTTCCGTCGTAACCCAGCAGAACGCCGGATTAGGTTCGATGAACACGGGAGAAGTGTTGGATCTGTTCAAGGTTTCTTCTGAACCTGAACCGACGAAAGTTAAACAGAGTACAGGACCGGTATCAGCAAGTAAAATCTTGGAGGGGTGAGTTGACTTGATGACTTTGGTTTGCCCATCTGACTGACAATGTTTAGGCTCGAGGATATCCCGCCAGAGGATGAATATGCCGCAATGTCTCTGTCTAATTTTATGAGTAAAGTGTAGTTTGTGAAAAGGAAGGTTGGGACCTCACCGGTGACTTTGGCCAATCATGTATGTACTCTATGTTCAACTCAGCAGCCTGGGCTCCCTTATATGTGTGCATCCAAATATGTTATAACCCACACTCTGCTTGTAGAAGACGTCCCTATGACTCCTCTGGGTGCATGGACGACGCCCTTTCCCTGGAGCGAAGGTGTTCACAGCCGAGTTCGACACGTGTATAACAGTTGTCGGTCGATTACTCGTTGACATGGACAAACATCATCAAGTAGTCATCCTTATGAGGATGAAGTAGAAGAATTAACACGTATGTATCATCTATAACGAATTTGGATTTGACAATCTTACCCATGGAGATGAGAACTCAGGACCGGGGATACATCACTCGTACTGTTCATAAATGTTTCCGTTGAGCTGACAGCAGACATTGTAGAGAAATAAAGTAGCTGCCACAGACAAAGTCACCTATGTATGCTGTTTCAGTGTTCGACTCTACTATCAATGATATACAATGATAAGCTTAACCGTGAATTCTTTCTCACTTGTGATTGTAGAGTGTTTATGGGAAGTTGGTCAGTTCAGTATGGTTTTTACTGGTTCGGTCAGGAACTGCACAGCTTCCCATATCACGCACTGCGTCCACATACGCCGTCTACATACAGCAGTGGTTGACCTGGTGTATTCGAGTAGATCTGTAAAAAATGACTGGGAATCGTATATCAGACAAAAACAGTCGAGAAAGAGGTGGCGAAAAAGATTTTGTGTGTCCATTGAACATACCCTCGCGGTGACTCCTCATATCTGGGAGCATCAAAGGTGAATGAAGAAAGGATGTATATGTGAACAGATGACGTGACTGACCGGTGAAAATTTGTTCGTGAAAGCGAAGGCTGCTGGAAGACCTGCATGTATGTGGCAGTACTGAGTTTACTCAAGGGCGATTGCAGCTACACATATACTTTCACGTTAATGCTCGGAATGAGTCATAAGTAGAGGGTGGTATATGGATGGTCTCTCAACTATCTCAGGTCGACGCTAAATCCTGTGTTCACCCACGTACATCAGAGCTCGACCCAGTCCTCCTCTGCCTTTCGTTTAGTAGAACCTCGGGACATGGTCGCAATCTCACGGAAGGATAGATTCAACGCAGTAAAAGATTTCGTCAAGTCCGCTGTCAATTTCTCATAATCCGCCCTCTTCTGACCTTTGAATTGTCCCGCCTCCTTGGTCAGAGTATCGATCAGATCGGAGATTGTAGACAAGGGTTCTTTCGCTTTGCCTGTAATTGTCTCAATAGTGTCCTCTTCTTTGGTTCCTTCCGATTTTGAGAATTGAGATCCTTCACCTTCGTTCTTGAACTCAATGAGAGTTCCATATCGTTCAAGAAACCAATTCACCGCATTGGCGTATTTGCAGGCAGATTCCTGAGCATTGGTATCAGTAATCAAACTCTGTCGGTATTTTCGTGTGACACTTTTATCCCATTGAACTTTCGTGGGACAGTATGTTCCCTCTTCCTCCGATTCTTGTCGAATCTTGGCTTTGACCTCCTCGGTCAGTGGTGAATCGAATCCTGAATCCGTGGTCATGATGGTCGTCAGGTGTGCATATACTTTCATATGTAGATCTGGAATCAGCTCATTGAACAACACTTTGAAATCTGATTCCTCGGAAATCGCTTCAGCCAACACATTGAAATGATCAGTGGCTGCCAGTTCAGCCGAAGTGAATGTTGAGAGATCCTTAGGTTTGTATCTCTTGATCATCTCCGCCCACCCATCTTCATTGTCGGATGACATGTTGTATCTCGAACGATAATCTTGAATGTTTGATTTGTTGCAGTAGATCTTCTTTGGCTCAATACTGCAATCAAGAAACGTTACCGCCTTTATACTATACAATCACGACCCTGAGTTCGACACGACGACCAAGTGAAAACTATCGCATGAAAGGAGTGGAACGGATGATGTCCTCAATCCCGATTGTATCGGGTACCCTTTCATACATATCAGCTCTGGCCTTGCTCTCATTCCCTTCATTCCAGCTCAGAAATCTCTTACACCATACGCAAAACTTCCCTTCATAATTATCACTTTTTCATCTAATCAGTTGCACGTTCATTACCGCCTCCAGCCGCTGTATCCTCCACCCCAGCTAAAAGAGCTGTCCTTTCATCTACCGCTTCTTCTCTTCCTACCAACGCTTCGACTTCTCCCACTGTTACGACTTGGTCAGGGGGGATTGCTTGGCCTTCTGGTACGGCTACGACTCTGCCGGATCTTGTTCGTTTATGTCGACGAGCTTGTCGAGCTGACATGCCGGCTGCCCATGGAACTCCTTTTCCTAATCATGGTTAGATGGCTAGAGCGATCAATGGAGGAAGATCTACTTACGGGCTTGTACACCGGCGTAAGTGAGCATGATAGCGATAAGACCAGAAACGATGGCAGAGACAACTCCAAAGTAGAACGATTGATCTGAAATGTCAGCGGATGACCGGTGAAGCCTGTAGTCACTCACCCAAGTGAGAATACTTCGATCCGAATCTCTCATCTGTCCTATAAACGTGCAAGATCAAGGAGATCGATAGGATCTGCAGCAGACAATGGATCACCATGGTCCCTGATACGAGCTTCCATTGCTGTCTCCTAGCTCTGGCTCTTGCCGTTCTTTGTCCTAGTTATATCAGACTGTCATCACCATGATGATCTACTTCAACTCACCTCGATGCAAGAAGATGAATAACAACGAGATCAAACTCGCCAAGCAAGGAACTAACGAAAGTTGAGCGGCATATCCTGCTGTTGACCATAACACGCAGAACTTTTCTCCAAACTCATTACACTCGGATCTTGTAGGGAACTCCTGGCATATCCAATTTCCTGCCTTGGCTGGATCTTCGGAATGTAAGATGTTCAGTTCCGGGGCTGAAGAGTAGAGGTCGAAAGTGGGATCTGGGAGTGGGTTGGAAGGTATGATGAACGTGTTGGTTTGAGGGGTTTTGCGTGTGCAGCTGGGTGGAATTAGCTATTGTCGGGATATCGTAGACTAGCCGTACCGTCTATAAAGACCGTATCTACGATAACGTTGTATATCAGCTTTCTGTCCTCCCGGATAGAGATCCCACGCACCTCGTCTCAAACTCCAATGGTCCTGGGCTTTTGACCAATACATCGATAAGATCGGGTACCTATCAACATCATAAGTACCCTTCACTCATACTTCATAGCGGATCCATGCAGACTCACATAGATGTTGAGCAGGGTCAAGGTCGTAGCTAGAACCAGGAATATGAGAGATACAAGATATGGTGATTTCCGCATGGTGTGCTTATATCGTTTCAGACGATTATGATCATCAATCTTGACAGGCATATTGGAGGATGTTGAAGCGGGGCCGGTGGTCGATTTGGAGCAGAGGACGGTACTAAGAGGGTATAGAGAGGTGGAAATGTCAATGAGAAGTACGAGAAGATGAAGATTAGATAAGTTGAGAAAGGATAAGAACCTTGGACATGATGTCACCTTTCATCTTCTTCTCGGTTATAACAGTGACAACGACATTGACGACAACGACGACAGTAGTAAGAGTACTCAAGGCAGGAGTGGACCTGCATCTTCTCATACATACGATCGGCATGAAATGCCAGGCGAAGAAGCCCTCAATGGGATGGACGTAGATCAACTTGAAAATGGGTATGAACCCCAAGGTCCTAAGCCTATCAAGAAGTTGTCCACCGATGTGATCAATCAGATCGCAGCGGCCGAGGTCAGTCGTCCCTACTGTCCGTAGATCGTTGCGTTGATACTTTTTAGATCATCCACCGACCGTCTAATGCTATCAAGGAACTGATCGAAAACTCTCTTGACGCAGGAAGCACATCCATAAAAATGACTTTAAAAGATGGTGGTTTGAAACTCATTCAAATCACTGATAATGGACATGGGATCAACAAGGTGGACCTACCTTTACTCTGTACTCGATATGCTACTAGTAAATTAAGGGAATTTGAGGATTTACAGAAATTGGGAACCTATGGGTTTAGAGGTGAAGCTCTGGCTAGTATTAGTTATTGTAGTCATGTGGAAGTGGTCACGAAGACCCAAAGCGATGGATGTGGATGGAAGTGAGTCTGGAGTACCCGAGCTTGGGGAGTAGACTGTGACTGATCAATATAGGGCACACTATGCGGATGGAGTCCTCGTCCCCGCCAAACCGGGCACGACGGAAGACCCTAAACCAGCAGCTGCGAATGATGGGACAGTGATCACTGCTCAAGACCTATTCTACAATATGCCATTGAGGAAGAGAGCCTTCAAATCAACTTCAGAAGAATACAACAGGATTCTCGATGTCATTCAGAAATATGCGGTACATAACCCTCATGCCGCTTGGGTCTGCAAGAAGGTGCGCCGGTTCACCCTTCAAGGGAACGATACAACTAATGTGGTCAGGCAGGAAGCGCTTTACCTGATGTATCTACGCCAGTGGCATCGACAGCCAAATCAAATATCGCTTTACTCTACACGGCATCTCTCGCTGCCGACCTGCTGGAAGTCCCGATGATAACGCTCCAACCGGAGCAGCTGGGTGCAAGAGTCAGAGGTTGGATCAGTAATGCTAATACGAATTGGTCGAGGAGAGGGGGATGGCTGTTCTTTATCAATAGTGGGTTGCGATGTTACGTACATTGGGTCAAGCTGACAAACAGACCGACTGGTCGATTCGAGTAAGATCAAGAAAGCGATAGATTCGCTGTATACATCTTATTTGCCCAAAGGTGCTTCACCTTGGGTATATCTGAGGTGAAATCGATCCCTACAAGAATGGAGATAAGAAGCTGACTATCGTAGCCTGGAAATCGACCCGACCAAGGTGGACGTCAATGTTCATCCGACAAAGTCCGATGTACACTTTCTCAACGAAGACGAAATGATTGAAGCGATAGTAGGAGCCGTACAAGCTGTTCTTATGGGTGCAAACACCTCTCGTTCGTTCAAGGTCCAGGTATGTCTTTTTAACTTGCGAGGATATAAGCAAATCTGAATAAGTCAGACTCTCCTACCTGGTGCAATCGAACCAGAGAAGAAAGGCGCAGAATCGCCCACCCCTCAAACGGTCCGGAAACCAGCTCCAAACTATAAAGTCCGTATGGATCCAGCGAACAGGACTCTTGATTCCATGGTCATGCCATCGCATCCTTCTCAACTTCGGGCGTACACTCAAACCCAGTCCTTAGATTCCATTGAGAGACCATCGAAACGGCGAGGTATTGACCACGAAGGAGAAGATGAGGTAGTTGTCATCTTAGATGAAGATGAGGAAATAGCTGGAGGAGGTCAAGGTATCGTCTGGAATCCAACTGGAAGAGATGAGGGGAAAGGGAAGGAAATTGAAGAGAGTTCTTGCGAGTTTACAAGTATCAAAGCGTTGAAAAGAGCAGCGAAGGTCAATGGGTCCCCAGGTGAGTGATTAGCTTTCTTTAGCCCTTAGATATCTCGGGATCTGACAAAAAGAGACCTAGGAGAGATCATGTCGAAACATTCTTTTGTCGGGATGGCAGATCGGCATCTTGGGCTGTCTTTGATACAGCATAGTACGAAACTGTTCTTGGTGAATCATGCAGTATTGGCGTGAGTATTTGCGAGACCACTATTGCAGATCAAGCCTGAAGTTTCAGAGACGAACATTTCTATCAACTTGGATTGAGGCAATTTGGCGCTTTCAATCGGCTTCGTCTTGACCCAGCGCCGTCCTTGAGAGAGCTCTTGATGCTGGCAATGCAAGATGAAGAAGGAATAAAAGAGAATGATTTGGATCCAGAGATAGTCCTTGTGGTATGTCTCGTACATCGGTTACAGCTTAGGCTGACGTTAGAAGAAACTGTTTGACCTACTATTGGAAAAACGAGATATGCTAGACGAATACTTTTCGCTGTCAATATCGGAGAAAGGACTAGTCGAGACATTGCCAATGATACTCAAAGGCTATACACCAAATCTCGATCGATTACCACATTTCCTTCTCTGTCTTGGTACTCAAGTCGATTGGACAGACGAAAAAGCATGTTTCGAGACATTCCTGCGGGAACTAGCATTTTTTTACTCCCCAAGGCCGTTCACAGACGCTCCAGCCGGAGGAGATAAAGCAACGGGATCAGGAGGAGAAACAGAGGAAGAGATATCACATGAACTTTGGCAGATTGAACATATCTTGTTCCCATCTTTCCGGAGGTATACAGCTTGGCCGAAGGATTTGATGAATAGGGAAGTGAACCAAGTTGCGAATTTGCCAGACTTGTTCAGGATCTTCGAGAGGTGTTGAGACGGAGGACTAGATTATATACCATGCATGATTATACCAATTTTAACTTTTATCGTTGTCTGTTCATTACCATCTCTGCGTCTTCCTTGTCATTAGCGGGAAGCCCGGTGATCTTTGGAGCTACGACCGCATTGAACTGTCGGATAACCTGTACATGATCAGGATTGTCATGGGTCCTTCAAACAGGACTCACATTCGGTAGACTCCAAGTGTCAACCTCTTTCTTTGATCGGTCCATCAACTTGACAATCTTCTCCGTTTTTGGATCACTGAAGATATACAAATCAGTATCGATCTCTATCGTTTTCATTCCTTTGGGAAGAGGAAGCTTGAAAGTCAATTCATGTAGGAAATCGACTTTTATCTCGTCGACTTTGACCTCTTCTTTTTCCGAATTGGTAGTTGTAGTAGGGGTGACGGAAGTGACTTGGTAGTGGTTGGTTTTTGTGTCACTCAGGACCAGAGTCAGATTGAGGAGTTGTCCCGCTGGTATGATCAGTTACTGAACTTAATCAAAGCAATATTGACCTACCAAATTCCTCTTTGCCACCTGTGGTAGCGAATAGGTCCTCGTACACTACTTTATCATCCATGTTATCGTTAATCTTGGCCATGGTTCCCTTGGCTTGAAACAGGTCGAGAATAATAGCGACATGTTTAGCTTGAGCGGGAGTGAGCGTAACACCTGGAGCAGTATTGATAGTCTCTGGGTTATTAACTGGAGTTCTTAATTCCTCTGATGATACTTGAGCTGACATGGTGAATGAGTGTGTAGGTGGTATTCAAATGGAGGACAAAGAAATGGAAGTTACAGGTTCAAAGTGACGTCGTTGAGCGGACCACCTCCACCTCCCATCTAGAGATCGGGATTGCAAGTGCCACATCGTGATATCGTATCAAGCTATAGCGGCGTTAGATGAATCTCCGGTCGGTCGGGATTAAATCTCGGTGCCCCACTGATTGAGTATCATTCAACAGACTTCGGTAAGAGGAGTATTCGTCGAGATTTCTCATACAATTGATATTCTACGTCGACTTCATTCGCTTTATACATTCACTCTACCTTACTATCAATTCAACCCAAAAATACTTCTATCCGAAATGTCTACTGAAAGAAAGTTCTTTGTCGGGTCAGTTCCAGAGCTGTAAAGAAGGTCAATTCCACTGACAAGAACAGAGGTAACTTCAAAATGAATGGAAGTTTGACTTCCATCAAGAAGATTGTTGATGACCTCAACAAC
>JALPCA010000443.1:0-11283 GCA_026538345.1 Cryptococcus sp. GC_Crypt_4 | reverse complement strand
ATCAAGTCAAAAGGTGGTCGAGGATGGTATGTCGATTTGTCGGCAGGATGGATTGATGACCCGGAACTACCTCCTAAAGACGATGGTACGCCTAGTAAAAGGTTTGTCAGGCATTTACCCACAAATCACCCACGAAGACAATGGTTGTCGAGTTTAGCGGCGGCGAATGGCAGAGTGGGTTCTGCTGTAGGATGGCATTCGAGGAAAATGGAAGTTGTGAGGGGTATGGGTGCTGATAGCTCGACAACTCGGAGACGGGTGACGCCCGGTCGAAGGTCCGGTCCGTAATTTCCCTTGTACAGGGAAAGACTCGCCAGCGAAAATGGTACAGTAGTTAGTGGGTTGATCAGATGAGCGTGGAGTTCCAGAGTTGTCTGGATAGAAGTAGCATTCGTCTTCAGAGTTTGTGACGCTGTTCCGTTCAATGTGAGGATTTCGACGTTGGGAGCGGAATACATGAGGAATTCAGCGATAGGTTGGAGTTTCAATGAGGCTATATGAGATAGGCCGAGACTGAGCAAAGAAGGTTGAGGTGGGAAAACTGTTGGATGTAGATGTTCGGCCGTAATACCTGCCGAGGAGAGATCGAGGAAGCGTAACCGACCCGACTTGATACATGGGGCAGTGAGCAACCGATCTAAATCGCTAGTTGTAATAGCATTTGCTTGCGTCGGATTCATGTATAGGTTGAGCTCTGTCAGCTCTCGAGTTGCCGAGGAGAGACAGAGGAAGTCGACTATAGCCGTTGGATCGAGCCGAGCACATCGAGCCAGACTCAAGGACTGTAATCGCATATTCCGCGGCGGGGATTCGGTCAAAGTCGTAAGCAGTGAAGTTGGCACCCGAGTATTGGATAGATCGAGGTGAGTAAGGTTGGGACAAGCAAGGACTATGTCGTATAGAATGGCTGGATCGAGTGTGGTACAAGCTCGAAGAGACAATCTCCGCATAGCGGAGAACCTCGGTGCCCTCCGGGTAGGATTGGTTGTACGACTAGGAGGGACATAGTCATCCTCATCCTCAGTAGAGCTTGCAGCGTCCATAAACCTGTGCCTGCTCCTCGATCTCCCTCTCTCATCGTCATCACTGTCGTGCTCCGGATTGAGCCAGGTATTCCAGAAATCGGCCATAGCCGTCGTAAATACGACAGACACGCATCCAGTGAGATCAAGAGCTTGGAGTGGAGCGAACATCTCTCGTCGCTTCCATTTATCGTCCTCTGTCTCGGCTTCGTAAGGCACATATTCTGGTCGAGGGGGGTCCAGCTGGGAAATAGTGGTCATGGGAGAGAATGAGGGGTTTTGATCAACGGAGAGGGATCGTTGTCGGGTGAGAAGAGTTGAGATCGATTGTCGCCGGGGTGCTCTGGGCTTTCTGTATCCACGGAAGAGGAGGTCTTCCATTACGGGGAACGATAGAGATGAATCGACATATTCTGTCATACATAGTGAGATCAAATTTGGGCAGTTCTGGAATATTAGCCAAACTGTCTCCTTCTAACTTTCGTAAACATACCTTGATGACGCCTTCCAACCTCCCAGCCGTCACGTATCTTCCACTAACAGCTTCCGCTTGAGTCCGCCTACTTCCTATCGTCCTGAAATTGTTGAAGTTGAGGTGCCGTATATATGGACCGGGTGGAGGTAGTAATTCCGGATTCGCGTTCTCCGTGTGATCTTCAAGCTCTTGTTTGATCAGCTCCACCGGTGTAGGTGGCGCACTCAGGCGCTTGATGTCAGGTAAAGGCGCGACCTCGTCGTCCTCCTCTTCCCCTTCATCATCCTCTTCGTATCCCGCTTCAGACACTGCCCTAGCTCTCGACAAACTTGATCGCCTCCTTTCCAAAGGTAATCGTCTCGGCCACGTCCCAGTTTGGAGACTCAAAGTGCGCTTCAAATCGGCTCCACGCGTATCAGCAGAATGCGATCTTTCCATAACAGATGTAATACTATCTGCCTCGAAACCGACAGAACGTCTGGGCGAGCGCGACCTGCCTCTTAGACGCGCCGCTGATGCTGCTCGAGCATGAGAAGAACTCGCTTTGTGGTAGAGAGCTTGTGAGTGTGACAAACCGTGGGGAACAGGAGATGGAGAGGATTCGTGCGAGGCGTCCCGTCCAAGTGCTGGTGATGATCCTCGTGATCCAGGTGGAGTCAGCAGGAGTGAAGCATGAGAGGGTTGAGGGGGAGAGTAATCAAATGAAGGGATCTGGATGCCTATAGCGTTGTGTCGAACAGTGGATCCAGAGCCAAAGGACGGGAACGCCGATGGATACTCGGCTGTAGGAGTATGCGGCGTGTAGGTGAAACCGCCTGAAGAGGATTCGGGTTGAGTATGGGCGATGATAGCGGGGAGAGATTGATTCTCATCAGGAGGGCTGATAGGAGGATGAAGTATACCCACTGGCTTGGTGGGCAGCAAAGCTCCAGGCTTATGTACGCTGTCTGTCACCACAGGAGCATCCACTACTTCCTCTGTCAAGGCATTGACAATAGCCAACCATCCTCTACCTGATCTTACGTCCACATCCTCCCATAACCATGGTCTACTCGCTTCTAAAAGTCGATGAGATGATTTCGAGATAGCAGAGACCGAATTGAGAGCTGTCTTGAGAGGTGTAGGATGAGGATCAAGTGCGTCGATTATATAGTTGGGTGGCGTGGGAGATGTTGATTGATCATGAGGTGGATGATATGCTGGTGCGATGAGTGCAGTGATATTAGAGAGAACCTCGAGTGGAAGTTGGGGTAGTGCCATTTAATAACCTCACAAGAGGTAGTTGATGGGATGAGACTGAATGTGTTATATAGATGATTGAACAAGGGATGAAAGATGAAGAATGGGAAAAAAACATGAATTTGGGATCGCTTATGATCGGTCGGATTCAAGCGATATTAGCCATCTAACCGGCATGGGTCATGTTTATCAAGTATTCACAAGAGTTTGAGGTCGAGGGGACATCTGGTCTGATCTATATGCATACAACAGAGAGGTGGAAGACGTAATCTAGATATATAGCATGGGAAGTCGAGCGAGCTATGGCTCCCTGGATCCTGTTAGCAAAGTGTTCTAGTCAGAAGGGGCCTGAGATTGTGGGATCTCGGTGCTGTAAGCCACATCAACGAGTCATGGGCCTGGCCCACAGAGGGACATGGGTATAGTATGCGCGATGAAGAGACTCGACAGGAGAAAAACTTACTCCGAAGGAGCTTTCCGCAAATACAGATCAATGACTCCAGAGAAAACGGCGAATGCCAAACCACCACCCAACATACTCTTAGGACCAGAAGATCGAGCAAGGACCGCGCCGGATAAGAATCCTGCTGATACTGCATTCGTTATATCGTTCTTCGCTCGATACTGTATTGAGAGACCGATCAGACAGGTAATTTGAGAAGGAGTGAAGGTCATTGATTAGTCTGAGTACAGTCAACTTCCTGGTAGAGCACTCACGCCCTCGATACAGCATTCTATTCCAGAATATATCGCTCCGACCTTTGCGAAACCTTTTCCACTACTCCACATATTCCTTCCCATCTCCTTCATCACGAAGATCGTTTGTGCTTTCGTTCCTGCATTGGCTAGCTGTGATGAAGCTCTCGATAGCGGATCTTCATATGAGAATGTTGCCGACATGAGCGAGAAGAAACCACCAAGTGCGAAACCCGCTCCTCCAGATAAGACTACCTTGAATGGACATGATTCAGGTATCTTGGTTAGGTACTTTTGATAGACTAGAGATTGTCTGTATGCCTCGGCTTCATCGCCGGTGATTCCTGGTGGAAGTGGTTCTTGACCTGGTAGGTATATCGGTGCGAGTAGTGGTATTGGGTTGGCCATGATGCTGTAGGCTTTTATTAATGTTGGATATGATAACAAGCTCGAGGAAGAACGACTGAAATTTCCGGACGACTTGGCTGCTTAACGTAAAATCCATGAGCACCCGAAATGATTAGGAATTGATTGATTTATGATTGAGACTTGATTAGGATTTTCAGACTGGTCAAATCCTTATCACTTTGGAAACTGATTAGCTTTTCCCGCTATTGCCACCCAACGGAAGTTTCAATGATGGTCATGGTCAACTTTTGGCTCAAGTTCCAAGCGTTTCATCCTATCCATACAACATCATCTCTCTTGGTCTTTCTTGCCATGGCTCGGTCCGGGAATTACAAGGAAGACTGGGATATTGAATCTTCCACCACTCGACGTGTAGCTTTATACGGACCACCAAAGGTACTGACGTACTATAAGGGCGGTTCATCGACTAGAGGATCAGGTGGACCTTCGACATTCGCGACTAGAGGAGGTAGCGGTGGTAGTACCCGGGGTAACTTTGGGGCAAATAGAAGTAGAGGAGGTTCTGGGACATATAGGGGCAGTAGCAGTAGGGGCGGTCCTACTAGAGGTGGATTTGGGGGTGAAAGCAGTAGAGGCGGAACATCACATGCGGCAAGCAGTAAAGGCGAAACAGATACAGGAAGACGGAACAGAAGAGGTTCAGTAAGCAGTCAAACGAGCGATAGAGGAAGAGGCAGGGGGAACAGTACGAGGGGAGGTCATGACTATGAAAGTCAAAGAGGAAACGGAAACGCATTTGGAAGTAGCTCATCTCGAGGCGGTTTTGAGAAAGGGTCTAGGGATAGACGAGGCTCAATCGAGAGCTATACCAGCAGGGCAAGCAGTATACCACCACCTCGTAGGGGATATAATGATACGGTCGACACGACAGGAGACGAATATGACTTTGGGTCATCCAACCGACCGTTTTGGGCAAGTAGGGACACAAACCATCCAGACAGTCGGGACGATCATAAGCCTGTAGATCGCTGGCAACCGCCTACAGGACCCAAAGCTCATCGATCAGGTCCTCCGATAGAAGCGTCAAGAGGTCCAAGGTGAGTGGGCTGCCCTTCAGTAATGCTTTGATACTGATCTTGAAGATCCTATAGTCCTTCGTTTCCAGACGATGTTGGCATTACGCCTTCTAGCTCGAAACCTCCTCCGATGTCCAGCAAGCATGAATCTTCCACACCAGGACCCAGCTATCGACCCAAGGCTCTCCAGGCTCCCCAGATTCCCGGATCTCAGCCAACTCGCAGGCAGCCCTCTCCTCAGATAACCGTAGAGCATACATATCCACCAACGATAGATCAGAGCAGACCAAAGTCCACGACAGAATCGGTCGAGCCAAATACACATGTCAGATATCTCGATCCCCCAACAGCATCTACGTCCGCGTCAGCATCTACATCCACCGTAACTTCTGCAAATCCACCTGAAGCGCCACCGAAGATGAAATTCAAGCCACATAACCCGAATTACAAGCCAGCACCTAAAGCCCCTACTCCAGAACCAGTCCAAGACGTTCCGCCGCCGCGGCTTGCTTCACCTCCTCCACCGTCGAAAAAGAAAGTCTCCCCACCGAAGAAACAGCGGAATGTCCCTGCTGCGAACGAAGTAGATGAACTAGAGGACATCAAACCTGATATAGCGGTCCTCGAAGAAGAGGAAGAAGCGATGAACGACAGTGCACCACGCGATTCAGGTGTCTTGGCCTTCATGTGAGTTGAATTTCTGGGCCCAATGAATGATCTGACGTGCTCGTAGGAAGGACAAATTACCTCCAGCTTGTTTATC
Source organism: Cryptococcus sp. GC_Crypt_4 (assembly GCA_026538345.1). NCBI lineage: Eukaryota > Fungi > Basidiomycota > Tremellomycetes > Tremellales > Cryptococcaceae > Cryptococcus > Cryptococcus sp. GC_Crypt_4. The sequence goes on along the minus strand of JALPCA010000443.1, from coordinate 5,643 downwards.
CTTGTCGAAGAAGAAACGTGCAATTGCACGTACAGACTTCCGTGATTTACAAGTGGAGAAACTCACCAAAGAGGGCAAGATAGTCAAAAGCATTCTGTGGCGGGACGACGGATTTGCTATTGAATGGGCACGTAAACCAAGTGTTGGTACTGGGAAATCGACGGCGAGTGGTGGATCTGCTGCGTCGAATGTTGTTGAGAATGAAAGACCGAAGAAGAAGGCGAAGACGAACCCAGTCACAGCGGTGCCTGCTCAACAAAGTACCAGCAGCCACGCACTACCCTCTCCTCCCCGGACCGTGACGCCTCAGCCTCGCATACCCGACAAGGCTTCGCCACCTCCAAAGAACCAATCAACTACATCCAGGCCCTCAACTACATCCAGGCCAGATGTTGCTAAAACATCGATACCGCCTAACAAATCTACCGTATCGAACGCAGCCGGGTCGATGAAAAAAACTAGCGAGAAGCTCGAAACACTGGAAAGTGCCATGTCTTCGAAGATCTTGGCTATTGACAACTGGACAAAACTGTCGGAACAGTATCCTACTCAAGCGGAGAGGCTTACAAAGCAGATTGCAAGGCTGGAAGATGAGATCTTCGCTCTACAAGGGGAAATTATGAATGAGAAGGCGAGGTTGGGGATATGAGAATGCTTGGATCTAAAAAAAGGGACCCAGAACCTTCTCTCCTTATTGGCGGGACACGGAGGCGGATGAAACGATGATGGGCGCATCAACACAACCATTTGTAAAAACAGTCATATATCATCAGACGCATTGAACTAGGAGTTCACCAAGATTTTCGCACAGGAAACAAGGGATAAGATCCTTTCATTGAGACAATTCGGTCTGCTACAATCTCTTCCCTTGATGGCCATAGAATGAAGGCTCCGAGCGTCATTGCAATCTTGATGGAACCGAGAAATCTTTGGGAGTAAATCTTAGGAAACGAAACTGGTAAAGGCTAGTGGATCTCCTTCACTAAACGGCCGTTTTGGTCGAATTAATCGATGATAGACAGATGCTCCATATACCAAGGAGACAATCCGGTCAAGATGGAACCCACAAGTGAATGACATCCGGAGACATCCTTTATCAGCAAGCGCCAAATAGTCCCATCATCGCCATCCTTTCAACATCAATCACAAACTCTCCTTTGTCCCTCGAAGCCTTGCTAAATCATCCTCCTATGTCTTTGATCGTCCATTGGCGTTTGAGAGAGGGGATCAATTCGAATACATATAGGATGGGTGGGCGATCAGATGCCCCTCGTTTGTTATTCCAATAATCGATTTGCCACTCTATACCGTTGATAATCATATATCATCTTACAGTACATCTCTCTAAGAAGGTCGATCGATAAGAATTGACAACGGGAGTCACAAACACTGGATTGACAGACTATTCACGAATTACCTTGCATCCTCGAGCAGCATGGCACGGGTACAACCGTATTCTCAACGAGAGTTCTATACTCAATCTCAGCACAGTCCTGCTTCCCCAGATCGCCGCAAGCCATACTGTGAGTGTATCCTAAGAAGTTACGATTCATCATATCCTCAATAACTGATATTCCTCAGATGGTGAGACTCGTCCTGGCCGACCATATTACCCTGTACCTTCATCTCAACCTCAATACGAATCATATCGAAGAGGTCCTGCTCCTGGTCCCCAACCTCGTCTTATGCCTTCTCAGTCTACTCACTCTTCTCCGCATGCATATCATCGAACACCACACTTCTCCGCTTACCCCTCCGCCGCACCTCCCGACCCTCATGCTAAAGCCTACGAAACGTCTCAGCCTACTGGTCGATATCAGCCCAGTCGAGGAGCTCAACGAGACGCAAAGTGGAATGCGAGGTATAACGAGCGTGCACACTTGATCTCTCGTGGTGGAAGGGTTCCTCCCCCTCTCCCTCCTGGAGGACCTTATGCTTATGTTGGTCATACTGGAATACCGAATATGGATCGACTGAGAGCAGAACAATTCGCTGCTATCGCAGCAGCGAGGAAATCGTATGCTGAGTCGATGCAGAGGGAATCTGCCAACACAGATAATCAGCGAAAGATCCGACGGATCCAGCTGCAAGTATTCGTTCATGCCAGGTAAGTTTGATTTACGATCAGAAAACAATGATTGATTTGAGCGACAGACCCACAAATTGCATGTGGCAAGGATGTGAAGCAGTCCTAAATTCATGGGCGTTACTTGAGAAACACCTCTATCACTGTCATCTTCATCCTCAGATCATTGGAATTCCCGGTACAAACGAAAAAGTCGCATGTAAATGGACGGGATGTCGATCAGCTTTCGTCAATGCGACTGCTTGTCATGATCATTGCTTGACAGCTCATATGGGGGCGTATAGCGCGAGATGTCCATTTGGTGAGTTTTAGGAGTGAGGGATATCATTCCTTTCTCAACGCCAATCGTTCTATCGGATTCGCCACTTCCTTTGTGAATCTAACTCCCTCATTCATGTTGGCGATCATATATGATTGACGCTTTCACCCCTGGCTCCATGCGATCATCAATCTCCTGACAGGACCAAGCTGACATGGCCAGACTGCCTGTTTGAAGGTTCCAAATTCCAGGATCTTATGGCACATATCGGTCGAAGACATCCGACTGCCACACCGGACGATTTTGTACCGGGACTGATCCATCATAAACCGGTATATGTACCGACTTCAATCTCTGAACTACCCAAACTACCATACTTCACCCGTGTGCACCCTTTCAATGCCCACCACAACGACTTTGATGAAGGTCCTGCTAGACCGCTTTCAGGGAACGTCACTTCGAAATCACAGAAGATTGTACAGAAGGGCTGTATGAGTGGTCGAAGACCTCGTAAAGAGCATTTCGAGGACAAAAAGGGAGCTTCAGCTGCAATTTCGGCATTCATCGAGAATTCAAGGAGGATCTCTGTGGTCTATCAAGCTCAGAACCACCAGTCTGGAGTGAATGAGCTGGAAATCCCGCTTACTGCCACTTCTATCCCAATGACAGCGAAAGAAGCCGTAGAAGCGGGAGTTGAGCTAGTGGATATTAGGAAGTCACTGAAAGAAGCGAAAGAAGTGGCAAAAGGGGAAATGGCAAAAGATCGAAGTTTGGACGTAGACGTGGGATACGATACGTCTGAAGATTCAGTGGCTGGATCAAGAGCATCATCGAAAATCAATGTTCGATCCCAGATTGAAGTCAAGTTGAGGAGATCAAATATGGGCCAGAAAGAGGAGAATGAGGAAGTACCTTCCGATACGGCAAGTTCGAGTGAAGCTAGTGAGAGTAGTGAGAATTCTGGATTTTCGGAATTTAGGGTGAACAATAAAGGTCTAGATGGGTCGCCAACGGATAAAGAGTTAGAGGCGGTGAAGAGAAGTGAGAGATTGAAGCGAAAAGCAGAATCGGGAGATCATACTCCTGTAGATAGTCCGCAGAAGGAGAGGAGGATATACTGGAAGTGATACAGTTCTCTTTCCATCACATCATGTATACAGTACATCAACTCTACACTGGTTTGCTGCCTCATCGTTACGACCTAACGTGTTGATATTTTGAGGGGCGCACTTGGCAAAAGTCTCGTTACAACTTTATCCCGGTTGCTAGATGCCGACCTCTCCTCTACCCCTCTATAACTAGACCAGCACATCAATGATCAACTCAAAGATCCACTCGATCGGCTCCACGGATCACAAAAGTCAAAGGAGCCAAAGAAGATCTACTTATTCTCTTGCACCAGGGATAGCTTACAAAGGACCATGAGGGGGTTCGAAACTTTCCTGAAAGGTTTGCTGGTTTCGATATGGGGTTGGAACGGAGTAGCAAGTGAAAGGTCGTCATGTAGCTTTGTACTAATCGTCCTGTTACCGCAAGGTAGAAAAGAGGGTGGAGAGGGGGATAGGATTATACATCTTTCTCTACGTTTCAATTTCAACTTCTTCAAGTGGTTAGCTTCAAGTCAGCTCCACCGACAGACCATTTATCAAATTAGAGCCGTGCTCTACCAGAAACACTTCTCACTTGATCCGACTATACACTAGCAGACCTAGATCAATCAAGATGCCAATCAAGAAATACACTCATCATCCTATTCTCGCTCAACCAGCTGTAGCCCTCGGTCTCACTGCACTCTCTCTACTCCTCCTTGTTCTCGTACTCCTTTCAGTACCAGGACCAATCAAAGGTTTATATTGGTCTTCCATTCCAGCAGAAGTCAGTGGTATGGGTCAATTCACAGCAGGAGTCCTTGGATGGTGTGAGACTGATACGTCCAACTGCACATACTCTCCTCTTTCGTAAGTGAACCCTCATCATGTATAGTCGGTATTAACCATTCCAGGGAGAACAAGTATCTCTCAGAATTCGTTGATACCGGTATGGCTCTGACCACTCGGATCTTGCTCCCTCTAGGTGAGTTTGCATTGCGCCGAACCCAGTGGGCACATGCTGATATAGAATAGCCTGTTATTGGTCTATCGTCGTATTGGTCTTCTGGGTTGTCTTAGCCATTACCACCCCCATGGGCTACAAGATTGTCGACCTCGACTCCATCTCTCGACACCTCAAATTCGCCGTACTTGAATCTTGCGCTCTTTGCGTGACTCTCTTTGGCAATGTCCTTTGTTGGCTAGCCTTTGGTCTCGGTCGAGAAACATATTTGACTGTGAAGAGCGGTGGTGGAAAGCCTAAATCAGGTCGAGCTATGGAAACGTGAGTCAGACATGTTGAACCTAGTATTGACCCGGTCAGTACGGCTGTTGCCGCTCTCATGTCCTTGTTCGCATTCTTCGCTGCTCTCTGGGGTCTTCACCTTCGTCTCCGAGGTGCTCAATCTCATTGGAAGGAAGAGGCAGTCATGGTTAGACGAAGATCAATGGCGTTGTCCGCTGCGGGCGGTATGGGTGATGGTCGATTGAGTACCCTTGGTTTACAAGTGGAGAAAGCAGGTTCAAGTCGATGGTCCGATACACCAGATTATAGCTCCCATGAGCAAGTCCGAGGAAGTATGGTCAAAGATCCAGTTTATGGTGAAGAGGAGCGACTTGATAATGAGCTTGCCGCGGCGAGAAGGAACTCCAGAGACCAAGAGATGATGCTGAGGAGAGCTTCGTAAGTGGGTGGCTTTCCTCTTTCATCAATTCCCTCCTTCTTCCCGTGTGTCCCTTGCTGATATCTCAGGATGCTCTCCCCCCACGACACTCCTTATGCTGTGGCAAACCATCCGTCTCAGCATTGAGATAATGCCTTGAGACAACGATCCCTGTCGGTTTCTACCCCAGCCCATTGCCATGGAAATAGTTGTTATTTGTGCGCGTTGCGAAAGTCCAGTATGGATACCTTTTCCTCCTTAACCTGAATATCGTAGAATACAATGTGAATATCGATCTATATATCAGTAACTCATACACGGTGAATGTATTTTTTTAAACTCCAGCAACATCATCTAGCATAACCAGGTCGCATCCACTCATCAGAGCTAGAGCTAAGTCACAATTACCTGTAATCGAGGTTCATTCTCGCCATGTCCACCTCATCTTCCATACAACATCCCTTGAGTTCCAGTTGTACTTCCATTTGGACTCTTCAATGCCTCTTTCCTCGCTTGTTCTTCACTGATAATGACAGATGCAGGTAT
>JALPCA010000442.1:0-11285 GCA_026538345.1 Cryptococcus sp. GC_Crypt_4 | reverse complement strand
AAGTGGAGGTGGTTTGTATCGCCGAGGATCAGGGAGGCGAGAAAACAAGAAAGGATGGTCTAAAACCTGCTGGATCTAAGACATGTCGGCTACACTATAGCTCTATCCACGAGCACCCACTGTGAGACGTCGACTGGGGTCCTTCTCCAGCATGCCTGTTAGAAGATCACCGAGGCCTCCTGGACCGAGATCGCGGGCGGATAAATGGAATGTGGGGGCTTGAGTGGCGATTCGCTCCCTCACAATTTTGCTCGTCTCGTCTCCTTTGCCTGCCAAGTACGGATGCTGTATTCCGAGAAGTTTCAGAAGAAGGATACCCAGCGCCCAGACGTCGTTGGCTTTAGGGTCGTAAAGCAAATCCTGTGGTGGTCAGAGTTTGTCCAGCAATCCTCCATGGTAACCTACCATGACCTTTTCTGGACTTGAATAATCGAGAGTACCACCAGCACTCTTAACAGGTCCGCCTAGCGGAGTGAAGTGACTAAAACCAAAGTCTACGACTACTGGTTGATAGTACCGATCTAAGAGTACATTTGATCGTTTGAGATCCTCGTGACTAATTCCGAGAGAGTGTAGTGAGTCGATCGTGAGAAGTAACTGTCGAAAGAATGGGATGAGGAGGTTCATCTGCCACGGAACTGTAACCGAAGATGCCGAATACTCGTAGAGGGTGAGAAAGACGTATCTGTATAATCGGTTAGCTCATCGCTCCGACCATCTGCCAGACCGTTTGACAGACTTACGTCCAACCGCCTTCTTCGATGACTCCCTCTAGACCGACGATACCTTTGAGACCAGCACCCCACATTGCTTTGAGCAGCACCACCTCTTTATGAGCTTCTATCGCATCCACTGTCTGGTCCCATGTGGCGGGTGCTCTTCGTGATTGGTGTAGAGAGGGAAGGATCTTACAAGCTGCCCGATGACCAGTGAGATGAGTGGCGAGCCTAACATGGGCTAAAGAGCAGATGATCAGCGAGCTCAGAGTAAGGACGACGAAGAACATGTGAGTGGAGGTGGGCCAAGCCGCATAGCCCATATACCCGGAGAAGCTTTAGGAAGTAGGGCCATCCGCCTAGTTGTCGGACTAGGAAGGAAGGGAAGACTCACCATAGGCTCCTCTTCCCAAAGTCTTACCTAGCTTCCACCCTCCCACCTGAGTCAAGGTAGTTCTAGGTGTGGGTTTAGGCGGTTCTGAGCCATGCCTGACGGGGTTCTCCATACCCCCCATGATCTGGCAGATGGGATGTGAGGAAGGCGTTGAACGAGGAGAAGAACCGGCCAGATTTAGGTTTAAGAGGTATACGGTGGGATCCAATACCAAGAAAGTGAATACGGAAAGACGTAAGATGTTGGAGGTGGGTGACAAGTTTGAGAGCGAGATCAGACTGTAGTCAAGATGATAGAGAGGAAGAAGAGTGAAAGAAGATGAAAAGACAGTCGCGAGCACAGACGGACTTTCCACACACACATTACGTAAATTGTGTTGTCAGTGGCGAATGATGAGCGGCCCACGCTGCATCCTCGTTGAAGCGCAACATCGTAAACAAAGCAGATCGACGAGCGTCAGGTCAAGTCTGCATCAGGATGAAAATACATGAAGATGTCATCAAGCTCAACTAGGGTCTGGAAGAATCAAAGCTCCTTGAAAGACCAGCAGGAGCCATGATCATATCCTCGAAGATCTTGGTATTCCCTTCGGTAAGAGCTGTAAGCAAAGACCCGATCTCCAAGCGGAAGGGGACGGATGAGCTCTCAATGAAAGACAATGATTGTAAAGCTCGGGGACATTTGCCTTGTTTCTCGCGATCAGTATCTTCCTTTTGATCAGAATCCTCTTTTTTCTGAATCTCTATGCCTTCCTCACCTTCGGTTTGATTCTTGGAATACTTGTCGGCATGATCATAAACACTGTAGGCTAATGTGATAAACTCCTTGATATCCTCTTGCAAGTGCGTAATTGCATCGAAAACGCTCTGTCCTCGCCTAATCGAATTCAGCTGAATTCGATTAGGTTCATCAATTTCACTCACCCGGCGTATCCCTCGCTATCAGGGTCAATCGATGTCAACTTCGAGAAAATGTCTGAGAACAGCGAAGCCGCAGAATCATTCGCGTCGAGAAAAATCTTGGGTTTCTTAAATTCCAGTTCACTTCTCCCATCCATGTACTCTTTTCTCAATTTGGTGTACTCTGCTCGAGTCGCGGTTTCTCTCAACATCTGTTTCTCAGCCGACTCGTCAGTACTCCTCACTCCAGCGATATACTTCTGGTAGTAATCTGAACGGATCTTATCAGCATATTGCGATACGCTTCTCTGTAAGTGTAGATTATCAACGACTGGTGTTCCAAACGATTTGTAATCGGTTCGACTGGGATCTTCACTGAATATCACGTCGAAGCCTCGTTGAGCGCAATTGATAGCATACAGGAAATTCACCCTACTGTCTTGAGCTGGATCATCTGTAATAGTTGAATGAGACTCGCTGACTTGAGTAAGTTGATCCATCACGATAACCACTATTGGTAAAGTCTCTGAAGGTTGGTATAAGAGGAGAAATGTTGGATTTTCAGCAGTATTCCCTATCCTTCTAAATACCGTACGGGGTATGTGAAATTGGCATGTGGTCGTAAAAGGATTTGAATGATCAAAAGAAGTTGGAAGGCATAGCGATGATGTCAGTGCACCCTGGCATGACGATATCCCACCACCACAGCGGCTTGAAAGGAGAGCGCGACTGTTGAGAGATTTCTCAATGCTGTCGGCGGAAGGTCGGCGTCCGTCACAAGTGCTACCAATGGAAGACATTATCGCCCCACGCACGGCTAAGTTATCGCTGTCCTGGTCCTTCTAGCATGAGCATGCCTTTATCAAGCGCGCGATGACCAAGCCGGCTGAGGATCGATCGCTGGGTTATGGGAGCCGCTTGAAGCTGCGATCGATTCTTGAACAAAATATAATATACATGGTGAGAGCTTCTAGATATGTTATACTTCTTCACCTCTCACAAGACCTAGGTTGATGACCATGATGTCTTCCAAGACCCTACATCCTTTTTCTTTTCTATAATCACAAATGTCCATTAACGCCATTGGCTCCACTCAGCCCATTCATTATACCTGGATGTATCGAATGTACGTCCATACTTTTATGTTGACCATTCGCTCCGAAATCGACCGAAATCGGCATGTTGTACATCCCGTTCATCTGATGATGTATCGAATGCGATTGGACTTGCTTGACGACGGTAGGGTCGTAAGATAGGATTAGCATACCGGATGATACGAGAAAGTCGAATATTCGACCAGACTTGTTGACATCAATCTTGACCATTTTTCTATAATTGATCAGATCCAGCATCTCAGAGTGTTAATAGACATACCGAGCATCCCGACGTTTCAACAAACCCTTGCGCCTCTCATTCTCCCGTATGTACATCTCCTTAATGGTAAGGTAAGGCTTCGGCAGTACACGTAGAGAAGAACAAAGTGATTGCTCTCCAGTTGAGAGCAGATCCAGAGAAGCTGCATTGGCGAGGTTGAGTGGTGTAGCTGAAAACATAAGCCGATGAATTTGCTTCTAAGGATAGACACTCACGAGGTTTCCTAGATGTTATCGGCACACGAGGCGTAACCTCAAGACTTTCTCCCATCTTCGGTATAGGTCCCGGCGGAGGTGTCGCAGTACCGCCATGTAAGAAACGATGCTGACCCGCATTACTTCGGGCACCCGATGGAAGTAATTCAACAGCTCGATCGCGAGGCGGCATCGGTCGATATCCAGCCCTAGCAGCCTTCTTTGTCTCGTAAACTTCGGATTCGGCTCCAGTTGTAATGCCCATACGGCGGTATTCCTGAAGTTCCGCTATTCTCTTCCGCAGACTTTGCTCGTCTGGATTGATTAGCGAGAATACGAGGGACTTTGACATTACTCACAGACTAGACCCTCCAACAGGACCTCGAAGTCTTGCGCCGTTTGCAGCTTGGCAAACACCTTATAACGATGTATTAACTCCCTCTCCTCTTTCGGCCTCTTTCTTTCGTTTGCTTGTATCTGTCCAGTATTAGTTGAATTGCGGAAAAAGAGCAGTTCACATACCCGCTTGTACTCCGTTAACCCTCGATCGAATATCAGATCTTTGGCTTCCTCCCTCTTATCTAGCTTTGAAAAGTAGATCTCCAACATTGACAATTTGACTTCCAATTCATCTTCATCTTCCAACTCTTCCTTGACTTCCACCTTTTCTTTTCCTTTTCCATTCGCTATGACCGGCTTGGACGGTGAAGCAGATTCTGAATGTCTTGAGCTTCCCGCTTCGGGCTGTGGTAGATCCTTCGGCTCCATCTTGACATCCATCCTCTCCTCCTTGACCTGCGTTTTCTCCTTCTTCTCTTCGTTCTCATCATCATTCTCCCCCTCTTCTTCATCCTCTTCCTCTGGAGCTTCAGTCACTTTGGCCTGTGGTTGTTCATCTCCACCATATTTCCATACCGCAGCGAATTCGAAGTCCTTCACTGCTAGCTCGGCATCATTGTCAACCTCATGCTCGAATTCCAGTCTTCCAGGCATGTAACCGGCAACTTCGTGATTGGTAGGAGCGGAAACGAGCGGCTGGGTTGTAGTGGTAGGTAACGCTGTCATGTGTCAACGGGACCTCCACAGAGACTGGGTGACTTACCATGCGGCTTCCTCATTTCCTCGATTCTCGCCTTCTTCCTGCTCTGGAACTCTTCTGGGTCAATCTCAAAAGCAAGATCCATAGGCTGGAACGCTGTTAGATTTTGCGCTGACTGCGAAGGAAGGGATCACTTACAGGCATGAATTCCCTCTTTCTTTTCTTGCTCTCTTCGTCGACTTCCATCACCTCCTCTTGTTTGCTAGTCTCCTTTTCACTGTCCACACCCAGATAAACCTCCTCGTAATGTTTCTGACATTCCTCCTTGGTTCTCGTCCCGATATGGCTCGCTACTTCTAACCAATTGCCTAGACCATTGAGGATCAGTCCAGATATAAGCAGTAGTTCTTCGTCTGCTCCCCAATCTGGCGAAAATATTGGCTGAGAATGTTGTTCCTTCGATGATCAGCACAATCGCAAAACAAAGTATACACTTTAGACGGTACATACCACTACTTTATAGTCGTGCCATGCCTTGTGCGCCCGTACTTCCTTGCCTTCGCTGAAACAGCTTGGACATAGATCCACTTCCTCACATTCTTTAGCGTTGCACTTGATCCGTACAGTGTGTGTAATATCGATACCGCCTGGAGCGAATCAGCCTGAGTTATCTTCACACAATGGTCAACTTACAGCAATCACAAGTATACTTGATCCCTGGCTCAGTAGCTATACAAGTCAGACTCCTGGTCTTGATAAACCAGATAACTCAATCGCTCACCTGTACCTCCATCTGCTTTTCCAGGATCCGTACGGACCCTTCTCTGAGTCACTGTCATACCCTTTAGATCTTCTTCCCTCCCTCACTGTATCCCGCGGGGAGGGAGATGTGTATGCAAGATGTATACGAGCGTGATCCTCACTCTCTGACTCCTATGCACGGATGCTCCGGCACCAATGAACTACCTCGATTACTTATTTCATGCAGCCAAAGCTCGTATGTCTTGCTTGTTGATGGGTGACACTGCGATAAGAATATCGGTATCAAGTATTGTGCGGTGTAAAGATGGAGAAAGACGTAAAGGACGTGTCGAAACAATGACGAAAACAAATCGGTGGCGAGGTTATCAGCGCGTCTTGAACCTCTTGAATCTTGATGATAGAGGTACCAATGGATAGCTTGAGACTGCCCCTATCGAATGATCTTGATCCGAGGGATAAGATACTATGGAGGATGTTGAGAATGAGGGATACTAAGAGAATGGATTGATAGAAATCAATGATAATGAACGCGGGGCAATGGTTGATTCAGGGTAAGGGTTAATCTCTTCAAGGATGCGGCGAGAACCGGTTCACTGAATTATCGCCGAGTGATTCATTTTATAATCCCGAATAGCTTAAAACCATGTGGCACTCGACTGGACTGGCAATCGGCCCGGTCTGTGTGTGGAGGTGGTCTATCCTTCCGGATATGCAATCAATCTATAAGGGCAAGTGTTAAGAGTCATTCCAGCTGGTATATCGTACATCTCCAAAATGTCGACCCAAAAGCAGATGATCGATACCATCATAATTGGTGCTGGATGGTCAGGTGCTGTCGCCGCTCGGGAACTCGCTGCTAAAGGTCACTCTGTCTTGATCCTCGAAGCTAGAGATAGGGTAGGTGGTCGAGCCAAAACATGGAGTAATGAGAAAAACGGAGGGGCAAAAGTGGATGTGGGTTGTAGTTGGATACACGGGTATAAGGAGGGGAACCCTGCGAGATATATCGCTGAAGGCCTGGGCGTGGTCAGTTTTCTCATGCTCCTCGAGAGCCATACTAACTGTATAGACCGCCAACTTACCGAAAGCTGCAGGAGGTGTCATTTACGGTCCGAGCGGTTAGTGATCCTCTGCATCACATCTCAATGCTATACACCCTGTACAGCGCTGATATATACCCAGGACGTCTTCCTAGCTCTCAGGCCGACTCACTGCGATCATCCCTTTCTGCTGCCCAGGCCTCATTCAAACTACCTCATCCAGCACCCTCTCCATCTGCCTCACTCGCATCAGCAATGTTCGACGCAAAGTCTCCGCTTTTCGCATCAACATCATCTCCAGAACCTTCGACCGATATCAACCAAACCAATCCTGCAGACCCGACAATCGCTCCTGAAGAGGGTTCATCAGCCTCAACCGATAACGATCTCGCTTCTTCTTTCGCTCGTATGCTCGAGGTCCCTCTTGGTTTGAAACTTGAAAAGGCGTCATTGAGATGGGCCGGATGGGAGAGCACCACAGCTTTCGCTGGATCTGACGCCGCTCCGAAAGGAGGTTACGAGTTATTGGTGAATAAAGTCTTGGATGATGCAAAGTCGAAAGGAGCCGAAGTGAAGCTCAACACTGCTATTACCGGGATCAAACAGGATGACGAAGGGGTTATCATCACGAATGGTCAGGATAGATGGAGTGCAAAGACAGTGATCTGTACTATCCCTCTCGGTGTGTTGAAGCGACTCCCCGAGGATACCTTCAGCCCCACCTTACCATCTCACTTGCAAGAAGTCATCAAAGGTACCCACGTTGGAACGCTTGAAAAGTTATTACTTCAGTATCCATCAGCATGGTGGCCTGATGCGGATACGATTGGATCTTATACTTTCCTTCCTACCTCCAAAGCGGACGTGACAGAGAAATCCAGTATCAAGGAGATCTTCGAATCTTCTACCATCATTTGCGCCAATTTTGCCGGCCCATCATTACCTAATCCATCACCTATCCTCCTTTCATACCTCTCTGAGACTCCAGCTGTTGCGCTTCTCGCGCACGATCCGAAGGATGTCGCTCAGGGTTACCATGATTTCCTGGTGTCCCGATTGAAACCATCGACACCGCCTCCATCACCTATCGATTCGAATCTTACCGATTGGCTGACCGACGAGTACTCAAGAGGAGCTACTACTACTCCCTCAATCATTTCGAATAATGGAGAGCGGAGTCCAATGGACTTTAAAGAGTTGAGTAGACCAGTGTGGAACGGTCGACTGGGATTCGCAGGTGAACATACTGAGATGGAACATCGAGGTAGTGTAGCTGGAGCTGTCGTCAGTGGCTATAGAGAAGCCGATAGGGTGGACAGATTATTATCTATGATCTCTGCGTAGGGGTTCTGATACGTTGTAATCTCCTCAGTCATGCATGTACTTTTGAGTCGGTCATATATCATACCATAATCAGTGCTCTCGACAAGGTCCAGCTGAAACCTCCACTTTTGATTTCGGCTATTTATTCCGCTGTCATCGTTCATCATCTTTGTGTACTACTACTGTTCAACATGTCTCGAATGTTCACTGCCACCAGATCAGCTTCAAGTCTAGCTTCTTCGAGTAGAGCATTCAGCACCACCAGAGTCGCTCGTGACCACTTTATGAACGCTTCTGCCGAGGTGAGTTGACTCGAAGACCAATTCTTGATCTAGCTGACCAATATTGAAGACATTCAACCAAAGAGCACTGGATACCACTTCCGCTAAGCCTATCTTAGTACAATTCACCGCTAGGTGACTTACCACCATCGTGATTTATGAATGGTGTGCAGCTGACACGTCATAGTTGGTGTCAGCCATGCCGAGTTCTCGGTCCTATCCTGCAGAGATTAACGGGTCCTGAATCGAAATATGACTTGATGACTATCGATGTGGATGAACAGGGAGAGCTAGCCGGACAACATAAGGTGAGTTGAGAGCTAATGGTTTACTCCCATGGATCGAAAACACAGAAGGATGAAACTGATTGGTCCTCTTAGGTCACCGCTGTTCCTTTCGTTGTTGCTTTCAAGAATGGTAAACAGGTCGACAAGTTCAGTGAGTCATAGAGTTCGCTCGCTGACATAATCTGACTTTTATGTTAGTCGGTATGCAGCCCGAAGCCAAGATCAAGGAACTGCTCGCGAAATTAGATTAAATTGTCGCATAGATCGCGTATACGAAAGAACTACAATCTATTGCTTTGGCCATCTACTCAAACCTCCTCACTTTGCTTCTCCCTCATCTCAGACTGACTTTCACCCCCAGCGTTCGCAGGCGTTCCTCCTATCCACCTAGGTCGTCTCCAATGTCCCCTCTTAGCATCATAATACCAATTATCATCTCTACCCCATAATCCCCATGTTTCACCTTCTCGAGGATGGATTCTACCGCATTTCCTCGCCATGAACGATTTCTCAAGTTGACACATACCACAACATACGGGAGTTCGTTCAGGTTTGACCCGTTTTTTCGATCTTTTCTCATGCTCGGTATGATCTTCATCGTGATCGCTACAGCAACATCCTTTACAGTCGTGAACGCAGTGCCAGATGGCATAAATGATCAAGAGGATTATTAGAACCAGGATAATCGTACCAGCTGCTGGGTATCAGTATGTGAAACTCACAATCTCTGGACGATCTAAGGTCAAGATGGTATCGAAAGACTCACCAATATAAGCTTCTTGATGGTATTTCTGCCACATTTCTTGGAACTATCGAGTATGAGCTGATTTGGTCTATATACTCAACATCTCCATACTCACCTGTTTGATAGTATCCAATGCCGAAGAAGCTTCATTGACTGTACCTACAATACCCTATGACCGCATGTCAAACCAAACCCTCTACTCGTGTACCCCGTTCAAGCTCTTTCACTCACAGTCGCTTGATTCTTCACGTCATCCGCTACTTGTGTAGCTTGATCGATCCCCGTTCCCACAGCTCCAACTGCTGTGGTGGCCGCTCCTCCTGCACCTTGAACGGCAGTCTCTCCTGCTCCTGCAACTGCACCGATCCCAGTGTCTAATGCTCCTTTTGGGTCGAAACCACGTCCATGAATGCTGGTTTTGGTAGCTATTGGTGTGATCATGGCGCTTTTAGGCCTCTTGACTGTTCGTATTCACCGATTAGCTGTCTTGACCGACTGGTCGTTCACAAAAGATAGGTCGATGAACGTGAGTGCGATGGATCGATATGGTCAATTCTGTTATTGTGTGGTAGTGTTTTGCGCCTAGGAGTGAGAGTCAAAGGATAGTCAGTGAAACTGGTCAAAGGGTTAGTATGGAGGATATGGGATGTGGTGAGACGCGTTTGAGCTTGATTATACCGTTGTAATCGGCTCCTGTGTGATAACTCATTACCGGCTTAAGCTCAATGTCTCCGAATGACGCCCATGAATTTCCACTTCTATCCTGTAGTATGTCCACACCATCATGTAATTGGTCGAATGCTTATTGTCGGTTGATGCCATGGCAGACCCCCTCCTTTGTCGGTACTACGGCTCAACCCTATCTCCTCTCCAATCGTAACATCTACCTCCATACCCCGCATTTCTACCTGCACTAGCATTTCCTATTAAATCGGTCATATGGCCGATAGCCTCTTCCACTCCAAATAGTCCATTCGGTGGATCAGCCGGTTTATCCCCAATGACAGGTCGAGTGAATGAAGTCAAGACTGTTCCAGGATGATATCCTACGGCAATAGCTGATGATTTTTTATTGACCAACTGGACTTGTCAATTTCTGATGCATATACGAATCACTTGAGCTACTCACCTCATGGTCAAGTGTCCTTATGACTTGATTCAAAGCTGCTTTCGACCTATCCGGTCAGACTTTTCCAGGTTCAAGGTTGGTTACTAACGATCGATACGAATACCAACCTCCCTTTTCATTATCTCCTATACTACCTACTCTTGCGCTCAGACTTATACACAAACTATTCTCTTTCCCGATCAATCCTTTCGCTGGATCATCATTTCCCCCTTCCCATCCGTTCGCCAATTTATCCATCTCTTTCCTATTTGGTATGAGCGGTACGAAATGTTTATATGCCATGAGATGTCCAAGAGTATTAATTTGGAACGTATCGAGAGCCGTCTGATAATCGATCGCATTGAGTGATCTCTCCGGGTGTAACTGAGTTGATTAGCTCTTCTGATTGTATTAGTGCTGTTATAGAAAGGTACAACTCACGATACCCGCTAGACAAGCTATCAATCTCACTTGATTCTTTCCTTCTCTCCTTTCTACATCTTTCGCAGCATTCTCCAAACTCCTCTCATCCCGTACATCCACATCTCCAAGGACAGTCAATCGATCGGAATCTTTCAACTTGTCTCGCAAGTCATTGGGTTTCCGATGTGTTAATGCATATACTTTCAAATTCGTATGACGGAGTAAATGTTGAGTGAGAGCTAGACCTAGCCCACCGGAACTACCTTGAATGATCGCTATTGACATGCTTGGTATACCGATTCTAGCAGGATTGTACTGACATTTGGCGAGATATTTCTTTTGATACAAGAGGGGCCCCATATCATGACGTCATGAGTGGTTGAGGAAGGATTCAGCGGGTTGTGTCGCTGTTATGTCGTTACTTACCCAAACCTACAGCCTTGACTCGACAGAGCACCCACAGAGCACCGACAAGAGGTATCTATCTCGTAGGACGAATGTCAGCAAAAGAAAGTGAAGGAATGTTACGTGGGTTCGTCATGATTGATTCTCTTTCCTCCTTTCCACGACTGACACTCATCAAGTGCTGCAAAGTTACGAGCTATGTTGATCGACCTCAACGGTACAATCCACGTGGGTCCAGAACCGACTTGTAATGCTATCAAGGCTCTGGAAAGACTACGCGAGAAGAATATCCCTT
>JALPCA010000441.1:0-11295 GCA_026538345.1 Cryptococcus sp. GC_Crypt_4 | reverse complement strand
ACCCCAGCCTGCTATTTGTTGCAAGCCTTGCTGCTCCTCCTCCCATGAGCGAATCGCCGCTGCTGCTAGACCTTTCTGCGTTGGCGGAGCTTGCGGAAGGGCACGTCTAGCACCCGCTGGGACATACCACCAACCTCGAAGATCAATCCCTTCATCGCCTGCCCCACCGACATTACGCAATGTCATATGTAAATGATGATTAAGGAATTTCAGCGAATGCTGTTCGAAAGCTCGACCAATGGCTGTTGGAGATGCCATGATCGTCACGAAACAGATCGGATAAAGTGAAATGAGCTTGCGATAATGATACATGATCATCTGTTGAAATTACAGACTTTTGAATTTTGGCCACCTGGAGCCCCGTATTCTCTATCTTCGGCCTAGCGCAACTGAGTAATGATCTACTGTACAACAAACCGTCAGATAGATGAAGTCCGCCCAGGACCACTTTAAAAGTCCAAACTTTCCTGTTTGACACCTGTCGATCAGCAGATGTGGAGAAAGATCAGACTCACCCTTCCTGCTACCCCTCGTATCCTTCAAAACAGCCGCAACGTGTCTCTCGAACATTTCCACGTAAGGTTTCAATGAGGTGGATTCGTAATCTGGTACTCCGTCTTTGCGGTCAACCTCGCTCTGCGCCTTGTCCAGCTCATTCAATAGGTCACCGACAGTTGGTACTTGATCTGGGTCGAACTCGTGGACTAACGATGGGTTGACAGGAACACAGACACGACCTGATCGTAAGCCATTGAAACACAGACCCCACTCACCCGTGCTCGGATGGACACAAAACGGCGCTTTCAGCAAATGGTTACGATGCTTGGATACCTCGGCGTCAATTCGTGGGTATGTGTACTGGAGTATTATATCTTCCAGTGCTCGTTCAAAGCGTCTCTGTGACCGTCAGGTGAGGGTCACACCGCAACTTACGAAGAGAGGTGCGTTGCTCTTCCATATTCCAATCATGGCTGATCTAATGTCATCCCACCGCTCTTCGCTAGACCGTTCAGGCATAGCTTGCCACTTCGCACGTAACGTAGAGATTATATCTGAAATCAGGCTTTGCCCTGTTGCACATTCACTCACCCCTGTCCCCAGGCAGTAGCGCAAGCAGGGTTTCCCACCCTTTCTCTGTTCTAAAGCAGTCCTGATCACGCAAGCACAATGTCACAAATTCGGTTTTGAGGATTTCCCTCGATTCGCTGCTAGATGAGTTCGCTTTCAGCGACAGCGCCATGACAGACTGACCTCAATGCCGGATGTAGCTCCCCGTCGTCCTTGGAGCCTCTCACGTTGACTTTCTTCGACTGTTCTTTACTACCTTTGATTACCTCGAGGGATGTCACCAGTGATTTTCGTTGGTCGTCTGTCAAATCCAAGGCGGCTTGATCTGAAATCCAACAATGGATACCTCTTCGGCCAGAGTATACCCATAGCAGATGTCGGAAGCCGAAATTCTCTGAGGCGTTCAGTGGACGATTTCGAAGAGCACTCACCCCTGAGTGCGTGATCAAGGACTTTGACAGCAGCTGCGATGTACCCCCAACATCGTTTACAGATCTTCTTATCTGTACAGCACGTTCGAATTTCGTCGTAATCAGTCATATCTATATCAAAGACGAGCTCTCGCCGTTGTGGTTGTAGAGCGCCGGATGCAAGGGTTTTTCGATCCCGCGGCTAATTGCTACTTAGCACTTTACGCATTAGGACACCCACTCTAGCAGAATACTGTGGGCCTATCTCAAACCGAGACGGGTTCAGCCGCAAAATCTCTCGCTTGAAGTCGTCCACGGTATGAAATGAGTTATACCGTATGTAGACATCACCCGCCAGCGTGAAAGCGAATTCTCTATGAGTGAACAGCTTCGAGGGGACTATTTGTCAGTTAGTCAAGGTGGTATAACCTACCATGGTCTTGATTGAGCCAAAGGAAGAACGGTCGATACGGAAAGAGACGTCTGTAAAATGCACTCATAACCTGAGGAGAAGATGCACTATACATGAGACTCTCTTCGAGACTCTGGACCTACTCATATTCGACACTAAAAAATCAGCAGCAGCTGTACCTCACAGGGTAAGACTCACTGATCATTCACTGCGATAGGCATATTGGCAATAGTGTGGATGGGACTTAATGGGCAGAAAGTTATACAGTGTCTAACTTAGCGATAGCAAAGAGGTTCAACATGAACAAGGACGGACGCGTTTGCACGCGCGTCTACTAAGGAGCGAAACATTACGTAATTGGGTGGCAATGGATATTTCATCCTTTGCTTTCCTTTTCTCAAGCTTCTGCTTGCCTTGTTGATAACGCTGAGCTGAGAACCCTCCCTCAGCGTTCCTTCAGCATGCAGGGTTTCAACCGGTACGTGACCGTATATCAGATGAGTATTGACTGACTATCCAAGTTATATCCCTCCTACCTTTGATCCAAAGCAGAACAGCACGCTTAATTCGCATCAAGGGAAAAAGCATGCGTTAGGTGTGAGAGCAAAAGACATTGACAAGGGCATACTCATCGTGAGGTGGGTGCCAGTAGTTCGGAATGTCCAGCTCTGACTAGTCTGAAGATTTGAGCTCCCCTTCAACATCTGGTGCGGTTCATGTAATGTATGTCAAGGTTGTCAGACGAAGCTCATGGTTCAGGCCCATATCGGTGCAGGTGTGCGTTACAACGCTCAGAAAAAGAAAGTTGGGAATTACTTTTCTACTCCCATCTATGGATTCCGATGCAAATGTCATCTTTGTTCGAGTTGGTTTGAAATTAGGACAGACCCTCAGGTAAGGCTCAAAAATGGTCGTTGTTAACAGCAGAATGCCGCATACATAGTGCATGAGGGGGCGAAGAAGAAGGACGAGGATTGGAATCCTCTGGAGAATGGAGGTTTCGCTGTTCACGGTTAGCATCGAGGGTTACGACGAGAGCCAGAAGAGCATGACTGATTGCGTAGATACCGAAGCACCGTCTGCAGCAGACCCTCCAGCCGACCCTTTCGCTCACGTTGAGAAGACGATTGACCAGCAAACTTGGGTCAAAACCAAGGCTTCGCGCTTGACCGAACTGACTGAAGCCTCAGATCGTTTGTCATCGGATCCGTACCTGGTTTCCTCCGCGCTGAGAAGGAAATTTAGGGAGGAAAAGAAGGTTCTACTGGAAAAACAAGTCAGGGACGACTCTCTGAAGGACAAATATGGCCTACAGCTTGATGTGGACCTAGGAAAAGAAGAAGTTGAAGGAGCTCGTGAAAGATGGCAAGCTGGGAGAGAAAGGATAGGCAAGATTGTTGGGGAGGAGACTGGAAGTTCAAGTGTTAAAGCTGTCTATGGATCACCGATAGCTAAGCGGAATGGGGAACGTCGCCAAGGAGCGGAAGTCGGTCTGTCTGCCTCATTGAGAAGGAACACCAAGAAGAAGTATGATCCCTTTGGGGAGGACGACAAAGGAATCTCTAAGTTGTTGGCAGCCAGGACTAGGGGAAAGATCAAGGATCCACCGGAACTCAAAGACCTCATCTCGGGAGACAAAGACACAAGGAATAGCGGGGAACGTGAGCCCGTGGTGGCCTTATTGTCGGGATATTGTAGCGATTAAAGGAAAAATTTCGAAAAGCGCGAGTGTTCGTTTTGTATTGTGTGTATCTGTAGACTGTGATGGATAGTTTCGTCCGTTTTCCCAACTGTCAAGTTCTGTTTCGCTCTCCTTGTATGGATGAGCGACTAGCATGACTCATACCCATTGCAATAGTGGTCCGATGTCTGCACCCAAACACGCGAGGATGACTCTATAATGATCCCAATCGGCGGGTACAGTAAACGTTGTCTCCTGATTGATTCAGAGCTGCCATCAACGGCAGTACTCTGATGTATTGAAAAAGCTTCCCTCTTTGTCACCAGTCCAAAGCACAGGAGATAAAA
This sequence comes from Cryptococcus sp. GC_Crypt_4, assembly GCA_026538345.1. NCBI lineage: Eukaryota > Fungi > Basidiomycota > Tremellomycetes > Tremellales > Cryptococcaceae > Cryptococcus > Cryptococcus sp. GC_Crypt_4. Next base: position 7,377 of record JALPCA010000441.1, on the reverse strand, counting down.
GGCGTTGAACGAGGTCATCTAGAGGAAACTTGGTCGGAGTGCAAGTGCGTTTCGCCACCGAACTTATGCCTTTTTCCAAGGTTGCTCTGTCTCGCTCGTTCTTTTCGTCTTCTCCGTGAAAACTACTGTGGTAGTGGAGATCATGAACACGTTATGATCTGAGTGTACACTGCTTTTGATGTGAGTACCCTGTCATCGGGTAATGATCTGGAAGCAGACAACCGCGTTCTGCATTTGCCCCATCTCCAAGTCATGTGTTTGTTGTCAGTGAGGGTCTGCTAGCCACCCCACGTACTTTATCGCGACATGTAGCTAAATGAGCCCAGTAGTCTGGACTACACCTTTGCCTGAGTAACAGACTCACAAACTCCAGCTGTAAAACGGTATTTCAGGGATTCACGTTTGAACCGTTGTTCACAATCACAACACTAACGGACACTTTCACAGTACTATCCAAATTGAGCGATACTTGCCTGCACAATCAGCATGGAGACCATGCTGTCATGTGCCTGTGATCTACTCTACAACGACCAGGCGTTGTGAACTGACACAACATGCATACTTCGTAATGACGATGGGATACCCGATCAATATTTATACAATATATATATATGTCTCTGGGTAATATTCCGCCCTCTGATTGGATTTCCCGTTGTGTCGCAGTTCGATGGGCTACGTGAGCTCCATCCACCCATCGGAAGTAGGAATCATGAATACGACGAATGATGTAGGAGGAGAAAGTCGGTTTGCCAGTTCGACTGATCTCCATGAGACTATACCTGACTAAACTTTCTTCATCAGCGATGATTTCTTCTGCGGAACGTACCCTTTATGCGTAGTCTTCCCCGGCATCACTCTCTTCTTCATCCTCCTTCGGATCCGTCATTCTCGAGGCCTTTCCGCGTCCAAAAGCTACCTTGCCTAGATCTTCCTTGTGCTTTTCGACATCTCCTATAGCGTCCTTCCACGCGGTAAGCTCAGCATTTAGTCGAGCCTGTGTGTCTAGCATGGCTGTAGAGGCTGAAGAGTAGAAGCTGGATACCGAGCCTGTGTCCTTGAGTGGGACTGAGAACGAAGATTCTTGTGACAATTGTAGATCAGGGACATCCTGCGGAGCGTATATCTGAGACTGATAAGAGACAGATGCCATAGCTCGATTGATGTTTGACGTTATACATGAATCAGAATAGGGAAAGGTCGAGCAGGGGAAGAGGAAGGGAAGACATGGCGTAAACCGTGAGAGAGCTGGAATTTTGGTTCACTCTTCCACTTTCCACTCCTCCTTCTTTCTCGATTGGTTTACTTTTTCGTTCCTTCTTGTTCCGCATCTCCGTTGTCTTCATTGTAAGTATCACTCCCACACTATACTCCCATCCTCATTCTATGATGCTCGTCATACGGTATGTTAGACTACTGCAGGCGCTTGTCGCCGTTGCGGATATTTTTTACGTTGACTCTGAGAATGACCCTGTTTATACGCTTTTGGCTTGCGCTGACCTACCAGTACCATGCCCATAGCATTGGCTGTAGAGCCTAGCGAGGACCTGATCAATCAGGATAAACAAATCGATCCGGAAGACAACTCTGAGTCCGAGGGCGACGTAGAGAATGCAGGTGCAGGTGAGTCACAACAGTTTGCACACGGTCTGACCAACTGAAAGACAAGAAAAAGAAGAAGAAAAAGAAGCGTAGGTTATATTTATAGCTTATTCTCGCTCATATCATCAGCAAAGAAGAAGAAGCTCAATGTCTCGCAATCTTCGCCTCCTCGAGTCGGACTGAGCAAGATGTTCAAAACCGGAATTTACCCGGTCGGAGAGGAATCTGAATATCCATCTGAAGTCAGCTCGCGAACAACTATGGAGGAATTACGTGAAAGAGAACGATTAGCGCAGGGTGATCCGACTGAGACTTATCAGAACATACGAAAGGCTGGCGAGGTTCATCGTCAGGTGCGAGCTTATGCTCGACAGACGATAAAACCTGGAATGAGCATGACGGAAATAGCGGAATTAATCGAGAATGGTACAAGGGCTCTAGTAGAGGAGAATGGACTGGAAAGTGGAATCGGCTTTCCCACGGGTCTGAGTGTGAATGAGGTTGCGGCTCATTACACTCCTAACGCAGGTGACACCAAAGGTATGCCTGCCATTCGCTTTATATACCCTGATATCAATTTGATGCGGAATAGTGCTACAGAAAGGGGACGTGATGAAGGTCGATTTCGGAGTACACGTCAATGGGCGCATTGTTGACTCAGCTTTCACCATGAACTTTGAGCCAACGTGGGATCGTCTACTGGACGCGGTCAAGGACGCGACTAACACTGGTATCAAGGCTGCTGGCATAGACGTGCGTATGTGCGAAATCGGCGAGGCTATTCAAGAGGTCATGGAATCGTATGAAGTTGAAGTTGGGGGCAAGACTCATCAGGGTAAGTTGACGTGATCCGGCCAGAGCTAATCTCAGTCAAATCTATCTCCAATCTGAACGGTCACTCCATCGCGCCATATTGCATCCACGGAGGCAAAACGGTGCCAATAGTACGACATCATGGTGCAGATAAAGACGAGACCCGGATGGAGGAAGGCGAATACTTCGCTATCGAGACTTTCGGTAGCACAGGGCGAGGACGGGTGATCGAGGAAGGAGCCTGTTCGCACTACGCGCTATCGCAAAGCATGCCAGAACGGTACAACCTACAGTGAGTTATCAATCATATGACCTAGCTGAGCGTAGACATCAATCTGCCCGGTCGCTATTGAAATCGATCCAGAAGAATTTCGGTACTCTTCCGTTTTGTCGACGTTATCTGGATCACGCTGGGGAGAAGAACTATCTATTAGCTGTAGGGTTCTCATTCATAGGGCAATGCTGACTTCAGCTCAACACACTGGTGCGCGAAAGACTGGTCACCGATTATCCGCCATTGGTCGATCCGCAGCCCGGCGCCATGACAGCTCAATTCGTATGTTGTCGTGACATGAACCTAGCTGATAACAGGAACACACCATCCTCCTTCGTCCGACATGTAAAGAAGTTGTATCACGAGGCGATGACTATTAATACATTGTACCTAATTAGAAACCGAACATGTATCCCAATAGCAGTAACACGCAACCTGCTATCACACAAGCCACGATGACAGAGTCTCGTCGCCGTCGGGACCTGATCATGGAAATGAGGGAATTTATGCCAGGCATTTGATTCAAGACGCCGCCCATCCTTGTCTCCACGGAAGACAACAGCGATCGTTGTTGAGCAAAATCCTCTCTCGTTGCGTATGCTTGACTGCGAGTGAGCGAAGATCACAATTCTTCGGCCTACCTTAGGGTATCATCCATCATTCTATGGCTGGAATCTATCCTCCCTCGATCAGCCAAGAGCGCGTCGGTTTGTGATGGCAAGTTTGATTTGTAGTCCCTATCGTCAGTCGAGGTCTGTTCCATTCGTTATCTTACCTGATATCCTTTCGCACCGAGCCCAACAAATTAGATCTTTGTATTGCTTGATCTACGTTGCTCTGATCATCGGTCAGCATCATGTTTCACACCTTTATCTTACCCTCGTCCTCAGGAAGTCGCGACGGTAGTCATCCAGATTATCTCTATGGCGTTGTGCCGCGTGCTGCATTGAGGCGGAAGGAGCTTGAGATGGAGAGTTTATTAAGGTCATCAAATCGTCTATAGATTGTTCGAGCTAAGATCAGCTTTCATGGGGGATTCAGAACGTACTTTGATGATGAGCTCATCAATCTCTTCCTCCACCAGCTTGTAGCCTCCAACCCCATCGTCGTCCTGTTCCTCAGATGTGCCACCTGCTCTCGTGATGATTGAAGCTAATTTGGAGTATGAAGCTAACTTGGTATCCAGTGCCGATTCTAGAGCTCTTGCATGACGTCTAGCATTGTCCCAGGAAGAGGATGAGGCCATGGCTCGAGTCGTCTAGTGCTTGTTAGTCGACGTTTGCGGAATGAAGGATGAAAGTTAAAAGTCAAAGGTAGAGTGACGCGGTGATATTCTTTGTCTTTGTCTTTGTCTTTACAACTATCACTGTCACTCTTCACATCGACTTGTCCTTCATCAAGCAGCATGAGGGTACTAGCACTGCTACCTCTTCTAGCATGTGTTAAAGCTACTGCGCTTACTGCTATGCTCGCTGGGAATGAAAGGTCTTGTTACTATGCAGATGTTGACGGACTTGGGGAGAAGATAGGTATGTGAACATAGTCCCTTCTTGCTTAGATCCTGATGATCAGGTTTCTACTTTGCGGTACAATCCGGTGGTTCTTTCGATATCGACTACACGGTCATGGACCCAGATGACAAGGTACTGATGGAAGGAAGGAATGAAAGACAGGGAGACTACATCTTTACCGCCAACAAAGTGAGCGGTTGAAGTGGTTGAAAGGAGACTCGCATCCTGATGAACAGATCGGAGAGTATTCTTTCTGTTTCGAAAATGAAGCTTCCACTGTGGACAAGCTATTAGACTTCGAGTGAGTCACAATCTTGAGGCTGAATTGACCTTAGTATCATGGTGGAGTCCGAGCCGCGAAGGATGCTATCGGGTCAACAACAACCGCTCAAAGAACACACCTCTTCTTTAGAAGACAGCACATACAAGATCAGTGGTTTGCTGAGCAGTATTGCCAGAACACAGAAATAGTGAGTTGACTCGATAGCCTGGCTAAACGCAGCTTTCATACTCGCCATCACCGTAACTACTCGACAGTATTGTCCACTCAGAGCAGAATTTTCTGGTTTACCGTCTTAGAAAGTGTAGTCATCATTGGGATGTCTCTGTAGGTTTTCTCAAGTTGGCCCAAGCTAACTCGCAGCGTTCAAATCTGGATCCTAAAGACGTTCTTCTCCCGAGGCGCCAAGTAAGTTAGCTCAAGTAACTCGAGCTAATGACAGGCGATTTAAGGTGTAATGCATTTAACTTCTCATCGCGGATATGGCTTCCGTCACCCATGGCAATTGGAACAGGTCACTTCTTCTTAGATCCTCCTCCCTAATACTACCCCCGTTTGTCTCTGCAGCGCCAATCTGATATCCTAACATCTGGTCGAGGTCCCGAGCTTGGGCAGCCAGCCAATTGTGGATAAAAGTCTGAGGATCGGACCTATTCCATTAATCATCTGAAGACCGAGTCTGAGCTTACGCAAAGGATTCCAAGAAATCTCTTCTCTGCTTGAGGTCTCGTGCGAAATACGCAAGTTCCCCGACTTTATCATCCAGCTTTGTTATTTCTTTCCCTTCCTCTCCTTCGAAGCTCGTGACAATGTTAGACAGCTTGCTTTTGCCGGGGTCATCTATCTCAATTGGTATGTCAAAGCATTTCGGCTGAAGATTGAAGTCTCGGTCGACCCTGGACGTCAGCATGAATTGACAAGATTGACTCACCTTATGGTATAGGGAAGGACGATAGGATCCGGATGGGCTAAGTATCTGGTGACGAGTTCAGGGAGTTGATGAAAAGCGATTGCTTCCTGGTTCGGTGGTAAAAGCTTCTCGTTAGCGCATTCACCAGGCTTGGATCCTCACTTTTTGCAATCCTCCCACAGCTTTTATGACCGATGGATCCTCCTTGTCTTGAGCGCCCGCCGTTTTGACTACTTTCCACATAGCTGTCATGACGTCTGAACGCGTGCCTTCCTGGATGCCGACAAGTTCTGCCAAAGGCAATAGTACTTTGAAGCGCTCCGGTTGGTGTGCAACATGCAGGACGATCCGACAATTCACGTTAGAGTCCCCTTTTCGACGCACCTCGAAGCCGTCCAGAGGCGCCTGTATACCCGAGGAATGCCACTTGTCGTCAGTGTATGCAGAATGTCGACATACTCACTTCAACAATGTTCCCCTCAGGAAAAGTGGGTGCACTTCTTTCGTCAAACTCAGCGACTGCCGTGCGTATGAAAGTTGAGAATTTGGCTCGGGTTTTGTCGAGACGCGAGTTTCCTGACTGTATGTCAATAACACAGAGACCAATATGACTTACGTCTAGCAAACGCCCTTCGATCTTCAACACCCATCCAGGTATCCCCTTCTCATTGCTCAAGTCCGTGGGTTCACCATCTAGCTCCTGTTGCCATGTCTGATTGTGAGCGGTATTGGATAGGAATACGCGTAAAGTACGTTTCACCTAAACTCAGCTCGATCTCGTGAATGAGACTCACTTTCAATGGCCGACCGAGACTGTCATTGATCTCGGCTCGTTTTCGTAGTAATGTCCAGTCGAGCTTTTGCTCTGTCTTGAGAAGATCAACGAACGCAGGCGAGTCCGACACCAGACTGGCGAGGACGTGAGGTGGAGGGAGGGGAGGACGACTATGAACGATACGCTGCTGTGTCGGCTGAGAAGGACCAGCGATGGCTGTGGACATGATGCAGTATCAGGATGTGAATCGATAACGTGTAAACAAATGGCATTCAAGGTTGATCATTGGACGATGAACGGAATCAAAACTTTAGTTGAAGTCATTCCTTAATGTTAACTTTTATTATTGTTGATCTCTTGCTGTATCAAACAAATATAAACCATTCTTAATATGCCTTCCTTTGCCAAGTATCCTACGGCGTCCCTCGATGACGGTCTACTTTATAGCGATGACGAAGAGGATGAATTCGAGCAGGATGTTAATGCATCAGCAGACCAAACGATAGCCCAGTGGGAGCCCGATTCGTGGGATGAGGACAGCTTCGACGGAGGCAGCGATGAGGACGAGACCGAAATGGTGAGTTTGCCAAGTACCGCAATGACTAATCGGCCCAAATGCAAGGTGAACACGATTGATCGTTACCGGGCTGATAACAGATTTATCGCAAGTCCCGCTTGAGACCCTCTCTAGGGCTCGTAAGGCTCTGAAATCCGATATTTCGACGTATCAAACAGGGGAATCATCAACCCCGTCATCGCTTGTACAGGAAGTCCGAGCGAAATTGTCTGAGATGCGCACCAAGAAAAAGAACAACGGCGATAGACCACTACCGTCACGAGACAGCAAACATGCGTGCGTTCAGCGTGATCCTGAGAGTAGAGAGTACTCATGTTTCAGGCCGACCGCCATCAGCTCCAAGAAGCAAGTCTCGCGTGCTCGTCAAGTAGTGGATCTGCCCAAAGTGGTACGTATGCATTTAGTACCCCCAGCTGATGTCAGGATCGACGGGATCCGCGATTCTCAGGCTTGTCAGCTGGTAACGTTGACCTTCATTTACATCAACAGTCTTACTCTTTCATACCCGAATTGCTCACAGAAGAGCTCAGCAGTCTCAAAAAGGCAATCGCGTCAGCAGCCAAAGCGGAACGATCTTGTGCCAGAAGTGATCGCGAACTGTGGGTATCCGAAAGAGAAAGACTGGAACAGGCATTGGG
>JALPCA010000440.1:0-11306 GCA_026538345.1 Cryptococcus sp. GC_Crypt_4 | reverse complement strand
CAAGAAAGACCCAGGGCGATCACCTGCAAAGCCTATTCCGGGACGAAGCACTTCGAGGGGAACCACCGAGGTCTCAAGATCAGTCTCGCCTGGATCGTTTCCCGCTTCGCAGAGTTTGACTCAAAGTCATGGTCAGACTCATGCAGGGGGTTTCCTAGGAATGTTAGCGAGTAGTCTGACAACGAACGAAGGGGCGATTATGGAAGGAGGGGAAGATGAGGAACAAGGGGAATTAAGTAGAGCCAAGTGGATGAATGGGTTGGGTTCAAGTAGGAGATAAAGGGCGAGATTTGTGTGGTAGGTAGGGGGACAATACGAGGCGGAGGGTAAGGTGGAATTAAGGAGCTGTGAGATTAAGACGGATGGAGGAACTCTGTATTTGCGGCCGATTATTTTTGTATTTGTTGGTTTGTACTCTGGATATTGTCTTTTTATAACTATCATCTTATCCCATGCGGACAATCTTCACGTTGTTTTGTTATACCTGCAATGCACTGATTTACTCGATTTGCAGAGCATCAAAATCTTCTCGATACTAGATCTTCTATCATCCCAGGGGAACTGGACGACGTGAACGGATTTGGATGTGACGTCCGAGTTTGCGGTGATTCTCATATATCATGACAGTCTACATCTTCCTACTCCTAATTATACTTGTACCCAATATCTACCCTGATCACCCATTCCTTCCCCATTACCCAGCTCACCCAATTTACCTCCACCTCCAACGGCTTTCCCTACTCTTTCCATGACAGCAAGGCCTAGACCAGTGTCTGAACATCCCTCAATGAGGATAGCGTCGACACCGCTGTCTCGCATATTGGCGTTCAAGGCAGATGATGTTCCTTCGTCGTGTTCATTCCGCTCGATTGTCTTTACGTTTGATCCTTCTAAAGTCAACATTCCAGAGAATAAGCGTTGAGCTGCTGTATTGGCATTAGGACCTAGTGATAGGGAGATTATGTCGATTTCTGATAAAGAGTCGAGATTTGACATTTCTCTTGATAATGGAGAATCCTCATAATGCAGTAGACCGTATTTTAGCCTTTTACCATTCCTGCTGGATGATTTACTTGAAATCGTTTGTAGGATACTGGTGATGGAATGAATAGAGTGGTGGTTATCCTTAGCATCAGTTGTTGTTGAACCTTGTGATGAACGAGGAAAGGTGTTACTGGGCAAGAGAAGGTATACCGGAACTCTAGGTGAGTAATGTCGATATTTCATTCCTGGTGTTGAAGGCGGTAATTCGATATCTTCGATATCTGATATCGATTTGTGTGGTAGTGTGGACAATCTTTCCGTAGTAGTCGTAGTAGTGATGGGTAATTTCGAAGATGAAGCTAAAGCGTTCCGACTCCATGGTTTCCCATGTACCAACACCTCTGTTCCTTCATTTCCATCCACAGTCCTAATCACATTCTCGATTTCTTCTACACCCAATCCACCTGGTCTAAGGATATTTATCGATCCACCTCCACCCTCTTTCCACTTTAACCCATCCACAACAGTACTTTCCACTCCTACACCACAATCTCCTCCATCTAGAATACATCCTAATCCATCTCGCCCATTCAAGTCATTATATACATGAATCGCTTTTGTCGGACTAGGTCGACCTGAAGAATTTGCTGAGGGTGCACTGATGGGTAAATTCGAAGTATGGATGAGTGCAAGTGCTAATAGATGATTTGGCATTCGAATGGCAGATGTCTGAGGTGCAGGTAAAGAAGGTGGATTGAGTGAAGGGAATAAAAGGGTAAGTGGACCAGGCCAGAATTTGGAGATGAGCGCGAGGTATAATCGTGAGATTTTGTATTGAGGTGGTAAGAGGGTTTGAAGCATATCCAATGATGAAACATGAATAATCAAGGGATTATCCGATGGTCGATTCTTGATTGAATAGATCTTACCGATAGACGAAGGGTTTAAGGAGGATCCTCCTAAACCGTAAACTGTTTCTGTAGGGAAAGCCACGGTATTTCCAGAATGCAGATGGGCAGAAGCTGTCGATAAGTAAGATTGAAGGTGAGTGGGGATAGTAAAAGTAGGTGATTGAAGGGGGTTGAGGGTGGAAGGTGAAGGGTGAATCTGTATGAAAGTATGGGATAAGCAGTCGAGAATGGGAGTCGACGAGTTGGAGCTGGATGGAGTGGAGGAGGACATAGTGGATGAAAGTCGATATTGGATGTTACTAGTCCAATTGGAAAGTTTTATCTGGTCGCAAAGTCGAAGTCTGTCGTCTGGAGTAGACTTGATGATTTTGTAGATTCGTATCCAATTACTACCTCGCATAGACAGTAATGAGCCGGTTCTCGTCAATTATTGGCGAATAGGAGGCCGAAAAGTCACTGCATAAGCTCCAAGACCATGTTCTTCCTTGTTATGTCGCTTGTTATGTCGAGTAATCTGCTCCTTTTGTATTGGAATATGTTGTTGATCACTAAGATCATTACTAAACATCATCAACAACAACGAATTTCAACTTTTCTAACATGGCGGAGGTCGCCGCTCACTCATGACCCATGTTTGAGATACCAAGTTTCACCTGCTCTTACTTCATAAACATTATATTTCAACAACGCGGCCAATATACAGGCAGGAAAGATAGAGTAGAAGGACTGTATCTGGAAGGGAGCTCTCAAAATCTATTGGAATCGCCTCCATGGACACTACCGCTGGACCATCACGACCTCGTCGTTCATCCAGTTCGGAACGTACTCGTCTTAGCATCAACCACGAGCAAGGAGGATTGACTGACGACTTACCTCGATATCCCACCGAAGAAGAAGATAGAGAGACTCTACTAGTAACGGACCAAAAGACTCAGAGGGATATACAGGAAATCCACGATATTCCATCAAATCAGCATGATGGGTATTCAACCCATTCACAGTTGTCGAGGATCAGCGAGGAATCAAGTAGAAGAGGAACAGCAAGTATAGAGCAGAGAAAGGCATTATGGTGGAAGAATGTGATTGTCACCGGGGTGTTTATCGCTTCATGGTGAGTTGTTCTCTTCCCTAATTTTAGGCCTCCTTGGTCCAAGGAGAATCTAATATTCGAAGGTACGGATTCGCTACTCTCCTTTCGCTATATAACAAATGGATGTTTACGCCGGAATACTATAATTTCCCTTATCCGCTTTTCGTGACGACTTGTCATATGATTGTCCAATTTGTTCTAGCAGGATTAATAAGGTTGATATGGGCAGAACGGTTTAGGCCGGTGGAACGGCCTACCAGGCAGGAATACGTGTGAGTGGCTGTCTTTCACCACTAAACTATTCGACTTAACTCCTCCCTCTAGGTCAAAAGTCACACCGACGGCGGTTTCGACTGTGGGAGATATAGGACTATCCAATTTGAGTCTCAAGATCATTACCCTCAGTCTATACAGTAAGTCTTATTCAACACCTACCTCACAGCCTAGCTGATACCCCAGCCATGGCGAAATCTTCAGCACTCCTATTCGTACTCCTCTTTGCGTTCCTATTCCACATTGAAACATATTCATTTCGACTACTCTCCGTCATTCTCTTGATCACATTCGGTGTTTTCCTCATGGTTTTCAATACCACCTCGGTCTCTATCCCTGGTCTCATTATGGTATTTTCTGCTTCAGCCCTTTCAGGATTAAGATGGGCTTTGACCGAATTGGTCATGCATAAAAAAGCAATGGGATTGAGTAATCCGTTTGCGACTATTTATTGGTTAGCACCGATCATGGCGATCTCGGTCGGACTGGTCAGTATGCTTGTGGAAGGCTGGTTTGTCGTTTTGGGGAGTGAACATTTACAAGGGGTAAAAGCGATCAAGACCTGTGGAGTTATCGTCTTTCCAGGTTTCATCGCTTTTGCCATGGTGGCTTCTGAATACTTGTGAGTCTCTCTCTGTCGCGCTTCTGACCTTGGATCGCGCTGAAATACCCAGTATCATCCATCGAGCAGGTTCAGTCCCGCTTTCAATCGCGGGGATATTCAAAGAAGTCACGACGATTACCATTTCCGCTTGGGTGTTTGGTGATAAATTGACCGAACTCAATATCGTCGGTGTAATCATCACTGTATCGGGTATCGCCCTTTACACCTATCATAAATACCAAAAATCAATAACTTCACCTACACCCCTCGACTCTCATGGTAATCCGCTTGACAGTGAGAATGGCGGAGAACCACATCTATATTCTCAACAACCTCAAACTTCTTCAGAACAAATCCCCCTGACAACCGGGACAGAAACCCCAGGGAGAAGTAGAAGAGAATCAGGATATACAGATATACTTTCGGACTCTACACGACATGTTTACCCACCGATAGAAACGAGAGAAGAGAGAACAAATAGGATGCGAGATGATTTCGAAGATTGGAATAGACAAGATGATGATGATTGGAGCGAAGAGGAAGAGGTGGACGAACAGGAGGTCATGAAGAGGAGGAATGAGCGGGAGGGGTTGGAGACGAAAGGTGATACAGGGAAGTTTAGTAGGAGTTGGGGTTCATGGTGGGACAGAGCCATGTGACACGGAAGAAAATACCGGTTAATCAGTGTAGATCATATAGAGATCATTATATGTATATAATAGAGTGGGTGAAATGGCATTGAACAATGCATCGTTACGATCATCTTCTCGTTATGCTTCTCGTTATGGTTTGAAACCACCCATGGGTAATACCTAATCTCGGTGACCCAACTCCTTGGCCTTTCTAACTCCCTGCATGAACCCGTGAACCCACTCCCACGCATCTTCATCTTGTCCATGTTCTCCTGCTTTACCCTTGGCATAGTTGGTCAACCCATCCTGATCGTCTGGAATATCATTTCCTCCTGAGAGTTCTTGAACGGCGGTATTCCAGCCGGCTTCGAAACCTGGGAAATAGGTTTCAGGGTGTGGAGAACCACCGTTGGCTTCCCAGTAAGATTTATGTTCGGCTAAAGGGGGTTAGTAGCTGGACTGATAGAGGGGTAAAAGGTGAAGGGAATGTACAGGTAATGACAGTGACGAGGTGGATCACGGGAGTCATAGTTTGAAACACAAACACGTAATGAGACGAAGGAGATAGGAATAGGAAGGAAGTTGCTGTCCTGGACGAGGTGGAGCAAAATCATAGCGGAATAACCACTCACCATCGAAGTGATCTCTCTGCTCAGCCATAGCATCGTGTCCTGGATCCTCAAAGCCCATTTTGTGTGTGAAGTGTTTGATTTAAACTACATGGTATCGTCAGCGTTGAACGACGGTGGATCGAGGCTGGTACTAGAGGAGGTAGGGGAAGGGAAGTATATATGAGAGGGCAGCCGAGGGAAGTGAAGTCAGGGGGGAGAGGAGGAAGTGAAGACCATGTGAGAAGGAAGAGTAACTCACAGTAGGTTGTAGTCTTGCAATAAAGCGATGAAGGAGAAGAAGAAGAAGAGGTTGATCACATTATATATCCATCCCTCCCTCCCCATCAACTGCGGAATCAAAGGGTGATTGTATCATACAGAGAGTAACGCTTTGACCCATGACATATTGTACGTGGAGTGACGTCAATTTCACTGTACCTGAAACGCGTTTCATCCGATGCGTCATGACCTTGGCACTCTTGTCCTCTCCGTAACAAGTACAGTACGATCACGACGATCAATGGTGTTGTGCTCGACACGCTTAATACATTCAGCGTCATGCGGAAGCTTCGTTAGGGAAGAAATGACCCAAAGTTATCCATACAACCAATCTATGCTACACTTTGTGACCATCATCTATATCATCTATCTCCCTACCTCTATCCCCTTTACGGTCACCCTCCATCTCTACATCTTGCACAGTATCTCCCCTGACCTTCTCAGTGATCGCTTCTGGACTCAGATCCGTCATTTTCTCCCTCTTCAACAATTGCCTACCACCTCTCCACCCAACCCAACCAGTCTCATGAGGACCTCTAACCAAAAGCACTATCAATGCCGTTCCAATAAACGCCAAAGCGGTCCCACCCGTCGGTCTCCACCCATGGGCATTATAGATTCTCGTGAGAATGGCCGTTCCGGAAGTCTGACCCGCGAATAAGGCGAGTAGGAGAACACCATTCAACCTCGCTCGAGCTTGAGGATCTATTCCTACGATTCGGTATGATGCAGCAACTTGATTTAGTTGTTGACCGCAATCGTATAAAGCGATGGATATGCAAATCGCACTGATGTTGAGTTGAGCCGCGATAAGCGCGATAGTCATGGCGATAAAAGCAATGATGATTCCCATGAGCTGAGATAGCCACGGAACAAATTTATCAACGAGTCGGCCCCATTGTGGTGCGAGGAAGGCGCCGAGAAGACCGATGAGACTGATCAGGCCGATCCGGAGAGGAGAGTAGCTGTGGTTATTAGTCTGAGATCTGGAGACATCTCACTATACTCACTAGTATGGGTCATCTGATAGCAAGAATGTCAGGGTTGTCCAACTGATACACGTTAGAGAGGCATTCTCAAGATTTGTTATGCAATACTTACAAGCCGGCAAAAATCGCTAAACGAATCAGACAGCATTCCAATCGCGCTCTAGACCCACTCACAGCTCATCAAGAAAGCAATCAAGCATGCTTGTACCAAAGTTGGGTACTTGAAGAGGAACTTGACCATGGACCAGAGCTACTACGTCAGGCAAATCCAACGCCAGTTTTGACTCACCACTTCGAAGTATGTCAGTCCGATATTCTTGTGCGGTGTATCAGGCAGACCCAGCCAAGCGACAAGGAACAAGACTGGTCATGTCAGTTGGATCAAACGATCTTAGAGCTTACTCACATCCCTGTAATCCCACTGCTAACCAATAGCTATTTCGCCAACTTGACAAATCGGCGACTATCCCACTCAACACTCGAGCAATCACCAATCCAAAAATCAATCCTGATAAAGTTATACTCATTGAAGTCGCTCTCTTATCTGCTGGAGCTAAATCTGCCGTCCAGGTGATAGCAATCTGAGGTGTAACCTGAGACATCAGTGATTCGTCTGGCCACGAGCATCTGAAAGACATACGGTAAAGAGCCCAACGATAAATGAGAGTCCTTCTAACATCTCTACACTCTTTGCCAAGGCTAGGCCGATAGATAAGGCCATACATAGGAATATGAGAAGTAAGACTAGAGGTCTTCTTCGAATAAGATCGCCAAGGGGTGAGATGAGGAAGATCCCACATCCGTATCCTGCTTGGACAAGGGTAGGTATGGACGATACAGTATCGTTGGAAACGTTCAAATCGGTTGCTATACTGCGATTTCATTAGTCATTCTCGAGACCATCTGCGATTACTCACGCTACTAGCATCGGTTGGACATAATACAAGTTCATCACGGTCACAGTCTGCACATATCAGTATTATCGCAAGGCTGAGATGGATAAATTGACTTACGGCACAAAATCCTAAGATCGCGTTCAATCGCCAGGTAAATGGAGATTGCTCCTTGGAAGTCTTTGAAGGATCCCATCGTTTCTTCTTGGGGATTGGTAAGAACCCAAAGTCGACTTTTCGAATTGCATTATGGGGTGAAGATGGTGAAGGAGAAGGAGAAGTGGATGTAGGAAGAGGTTGTTCCGAGTTTATTGGTGAAGTATCTTGCCGATCAGTAGTCGCGGTAGTGAGAGAGTTCGTCGACATTTGACTGGTAGTTGGAGCAATCGGCATCTTGTCACGTCAATGATTATCGGTTTTCTGTTCAGAGGGTTTGATCTACAAGAGTGAAGCAGGAGGAGCCTAAGGCCAAATAATATACAACCAGGGTATCATAAGTTTCTGACACTATCGTTCAAGCCGAGTATGTACATCCCGAGAAGGCTCGAGGTCGTGATCGAAGGGTTTTATGAACAAGGGAGAGGAGAGGGTAAGAGAGGGAGAGATGATGATGATGAAAATACATTCATCTTTGGTTGATCTCTTCGGATTAAGCCGAAATCCGAACTCCGATCGAGGTGATTCCAGTGAATTGGGTATATGTATCGATAGTGACGAAGCATGAGATCTGTCAGATAATCGATATCTGGAGATGGAGATAGCTCAGCAGAATAAGAAGGTTCATCTCGACAGGTATACCTTTTCTTCGGGTGACCCATCCTTTAGCTCGAGATTTGACGAGCGGGGTGTAAAAGGGGAAGGATAGATGTGGTCAAAGCGGGTGTCCATGGTGATGGTAACGAATAAAACTACTTTCAACATAGATCTCTCTCGTTCATCGACCGGCATATCGTCAACTCGATTTACCATACTCCAGCGGAAGATCAAACACTCGCTATCAATTGGAATAATCACAGGTGATCAACCCGCCCCGTTGCGAATTTTATAAATCTAGGGGGAGATCCGTCACGACCAAGCCCAACAGTGTATGAGGTATCAACAGACTGATGTAGCTCCATCTAATTATCTATCTTACCTTCACGAATCTCTCAATCATCCCTCGGTGTCATCTCTAACATCCTCATCCCTTGGCAGGATGACAGCAATGACTCTTCCTTGGAGATCAAGGTTATCGCCTGATGATCTATATACATCAAAGAGATCTACGAATAGATCCACCTACACATCCGCGACTGTGTCGACATCGCGACCTTTTCCAAGCTCTTCATCTTTTCAATCTCATGGACATGCGCCAAACTCTGGTCGTTCAAGGATATCTCTGACACCTCAGACCTATATCTCTCCAGAACCAACATCCGGTCTACCTACTCCTCCGTCGTCTGCGACGCCATCTGGACTACCTGAGATCAGTGCTATGGACACTGCTCCTCGTCACAATGGTGGTGAGCTAGAAGGTACGAAGGGCAGGGATAAGGGCAAGATGCCCATGCGGAAAACCAAAAGTATTGAAAGGACCAAAACGTGGGCAGAGGAAGTAGAGATACAGAGGGTTCGCGTTGAAAAGCGTATAAAACAGAAAGAAGAGGAGAGGGAGCGATTAGTGAGATCCTCAGAAGACGGACATGGTCGGCTGAGCGGTATATCATGTGAGTACACTGAATTCTGCCAGATTGGAAAGAGCTGATGAGATAGGGAGTGTACCCGGGGAAGTGATCGATTCCATGGTGGAAGTCATGAACCCGATTCCACAGAGGACACTATCACATCTACCTTCAGCAGCTCAAGTGATTTCAAAGCTCGCAAAGAAGTCTAAAACCCTATCGATCAGCGATACGTCAGATAGTCTGCTAACCGATGAAGATGATCTCGACGAAACCGAAAAGACAATACTGAAACAAAGTACTCGACCCTCTACTACCCATCTACATCTTGGAAGTCCTATGATCCCTACTAGACCCTCTAGATCACGCCAAAACCTTACTGTAGATGACCCTCTCAATCGAGAGCGACGTACTTCCAAAACCTCCATCGGTTCAACCTCATCTACTATCAGTCTCTCCAAACCCCGTTCACCCCAAATCGCCTCTTCAACAAGAATCGTCACTTCCACACCTATATCTCCTTCTACAGAGGTATTCATCCCGAAATCCGACATGCCATCAATTGATGAGATTGTGAAACGACATTCCGTCGCGGTAGTAGATGCTGTGGCTCAAGTCAAGCAGAAGGCAAGGAAAGATTTGGGATTACCACCTCCAAAGGCCCTGCGCTCAGTGACTTCCGCGGGAAGTAGCTCCACTATTGCCAAGAAGGCATCACCGTCAAAAGTCCACTTTGAGCGTAAAGACGTACCATCTTTTCATGATCATGGATTTGAGGATACTATCGACCATTCAGCGAAATCAAGAAACTCCTCTGTCGTCTCGCAACCCCAACCTGAAACACCTGAAACATTCCATATCCCTCTTATCGAAGAATCGAGCTCGACTCGATCCAAACAGCGGAAATATCGTACTTCACCTCCAGTTCCTATCCGAACTAGTTCGACCCTCGGAGCGAAGGTTGCGGTGATAGGTCCAAGAACAAGTTCGTCTCCGAAGAATATGGTCGATATGACTCCATCGCACGGTGAATCCATTTCGACAGCATTGGTAAAATCGTCGGAGGACGGTTCGGATAAGAGTATAGTGGAGGGGATGATGAATAGACAGGCATTTTTGGATCAGCTTGAGGGTGATTCCGAGCAAAAGTCAAATCGGCAGGATCGCACGCATACCCCTACACTGTCACAACCTGCTTCGAACTCTTCGCTGACTGTCATTCAATCCAATTCCTTAGGATCTCAAAGCCATCAAGATTCTCCTGACAGCGTTCGTAAATCCAAAGTCAACCCTTTCCCCCGGTCGGAATCTCCGCTCGCCACTACCGAAGAAGAGATCCACACTATGGCCCTTTACCTCCGATCAGCTCGTCTCAATCGATACATTCACCTCCCACGCCCATTCCCCGATCGTCCTCTACATGTCAGTCTAGCTGATATCGGGGATCCGGCAGGTACACCCATCCTCTTTTTCCTTGGGATCGGTTGCGTTCGTCACTTGATCGCGTTATTTGATGATGTTGCGAAAGCTTTACGCTTGAGGTTGATCTGTATAGATAGATGGGGTTTTGGCAAGACTGATAATGTATCTCAAGATCAGAGAGATCCGCGTAAATGGGCGATGATAGTCGAGAGGGTATTGGGCGAGATAGGGGTAGATGAAGTGAGGATAATCGCACATTCAGCTGGAGCACCTTATGCTGCAGCCACGGCATTACGATTGAAAGGGAGAGTCAAAGGTCGAATCCACTTTCTCGCTCCTTGGGTCAGCAGTGATATTGATGGAGGTGAGTCATTCACAAGAATGAAATTCATGATCACTGATATAGTCAAGGCTACAAATGGCTCAAATGGGTTCCTAATGGAGTTATCAAATCTGCTTTTGCAGCTGAATGGAGATTACAATCGTATAGATTAGGTAAACCGCCTCCATTAGTACATAAACCTATATCACATATGGCCGAAACGGACATGGGTACTCCTCGTTCAACCACACCTAATAGCACTCTTCATCGGAATATCATCAATCTCAAACCTGATAGTCCGGGCGGAAGGCCATCCTCACTACGGGAACGTAAACCGAGTTTGGTCAGACGGGCCTCGCAGATTATCGGATCACGATTCGAAGGGATGAACGGATCGACTACCTCGTTGACTTCCCGGAATCAGAGTACTACCGGACATCAGACCTCGAATCCCGTAATTATCACACCGATAAAGACTATAGGGGTTTTGAAAAGTATTACACCGTTAAGACCATCCTCAGATAATGGTCTTCCCAGCAGATCTTCCGATTCAACAGATCTAACCACAAGTTCTACTTCAGGATTATCAACGAGTACCTCCATATCGTCAAACACGTCCATTTACCTAAAATCAC
>JALPCA010000439.1:0-11318 GCA_026538345.1 Cryptococcus sp. GC_Crypt_4 | reverse complement strand
GCTTCTGTTCTGGACCGGGACGTGTACCGTGATCAGGAAACGGTAGATCCTGGAGATACTCGTTTAGTGATTAAGAAGTTCACACACCTAGACGTTGAGACATTGGTAGAGCTACATCACTAGCTCCAGAACGATATATCGGTGTAGAAGTGACCGGTATTTTCTACCACATTAGTGTTATTCTAAACCCTGGACATTGCAGAGACGGCATAATACCAGTCGTCCCACTTACCCCTCTCGAAGGCATAGCGACCGCCCAGTCATTTGCCAATCTCCTCTCAGTGACCAAACCTATATCACCACCTTCCACTCCGACGTTCTGATCTGAGGGTGAGGATGTTCCAACCCATATGAATAGAGTGGAAGTCAAGTGTGTCAGGTGGAATACGAAAGATGGAGAGCCGGGGAAGGGGGATGGGATATGGGTGTGATGAAGGGATGTCTGGGGAGCGTCGACGGAGGTCATGCTGCGTGATATTTTGGTATTGATAGCGAGTGGAGATGGCCCTGATGGGATATAATAGCCTCCTGTATGATCAAGTGTGAAAGACGAGTTGAACAGTGCTTGTGAAAGTCTAGAAATCCAGATGAAACGCAGAATGAGCATGGTTGAACTACCTCCACTTTGACCTTTCCAACCATTCATCTCTATACTCTCATTCACTACACTTCATTCTGACCATTTTGGTAACTACAACCTACATCTTGCGAATTATCCCAACGCCTAATACGACTTGATACGATGGCAGACCTCACCCCACCTTCTAGCAAACAGAACACACCAGTAAGACCAATCGATCCGGCCGAACCCTCTCTCTCCCCTTCCTTTCAACGACCCTCTCTCTCTGCTCATCCACTTGCTACCTCCTCTCGTGATATGTATGACGATAGTAGTGATAAAGATATCGACATGGAGATCAGTCTAGAAGATTTCGATAGTCTGTCCGAAACGGAAGAGGGGGAATTACAAGGTTATGGTGATGTGGATGTGGATGAAGTGATGACGGAAGAAGAGGAAGTGACTGAAGGCCAAGAAGGAAGAATTGGGACTGAAGGGAGTGAAGTCGAAGAGGGAATGATAGATCCCGGAAATGGTAGTACCCTGAGGAGAACAGAGAGCAGATCAAGAAGAGCCAAGGTGGGTTTCCGCCAATGACGGGAGGGTGATTCATGGGTAGTTGGCTGATCATATAGGCACCTCGAGTTCGTCAGGAGAGAAAAAGGAAAGGAAAGGGAAGGGCAGGTGATGAAGCAGTAGATTCAGGAGCAAAAGGAGCGAGACGAGGTAAAGAAGGCGAGTTGTACGAGAGCGATATTGTCGCTAGGTGGAATAAGGGTTAGTGGATTATCGAGAGCTGAAGTATGGCTAACATGGTAGATATCGGTGATCCATGCTACACACCGCCTACAAAGTCGTCTACCTGAGAATATTCCTGTGATCTCAGTTTACTCTTCCTCAACTACGACAACCATGACGACCTATCTCTTCTGTATCATACCTACAACTATGCATGTACATACTCATCATTCGTCCCAAATCATGACAGTCCAGGAATCCACCCCTTCACTTTCTGCCATGTCGATTTAGTCTCCTCCTCATCGACCACTACATCGGTGAACCCGCTCGTCGGTATAGCAGGGTCACTGGGCATGACTGGACGATCGACTATTGGATGTATTGTCTCGGTCACCGGTTTCTCCTTCAACGCGTCTTCCTTTTCTAGTTCTGCTTGACGCATCATCCCGACTTTATCCCTTGCTAATTGTAAACCACTCTCTGTCGCTCCGAGCACTGTACCCAATATCGTAGCTCTGATGAACAAGACTCTTGGTAATCGATCTAGTCAATTAGTATCATGATTGATGAATAACAGTTCAGAGGTTGCACTCACACAAAGTCCCAACTGCTAGACCCATTATTCCTCCTGCCAGTGCACCATCCGTCCATTGTATCCCACCTTGTTTCCATGTCACCCTCCTCCTTAACCCTTCACCTTGACTGATACCTGGTGAGAACCTTCCAAAATACTTCTCTCTTGTCCAACCTATCGTTTCTTCCAATGCACAATATGAAAGAGTAGCACCTCCTAATATCCCTGCGTATCTGAAAGCCATCTTTGTCGCTGAAAATAGGACTTTGTAATTCCTAGTCTTTGTATAGAAGTACTGATCCCGTCAGCCTACATCAGTACTGTATAGAGAATGACTGACCCATCCTTGTACTGTCGTCGGCTGCCTATGTGCGTTCTCCGCTAAAAACCTAAGTCGAGCTCTCGAACCACCCCGCTGTAAACCAATGATCATGCCCAAGCCAGCGGCTGCTGGGGGTAAGATCAGAAATGAAGAAGGGATTACAATCCCTTTGAAAATGCTTTTCTCGTCGAGATCATCCAGGTCAATGGGTGGCGGTCGACGTGGTGTAGTATCCACAGGGAGAGTAGAGCTAGACGCGATATCTGACATGGCGAATGATGTCTGTTCTCAATGGATATAGACAGTCAAGAGGAAATCTCTAATTCGTTCTATAAATTCAGTAGATCGTACCTGACGACCGATCCAAGTGGAGGTGATTCACCCACTTCTTTCTGTATTGTCTATGATCATTATACATTATCATGGTCAAGCGAAAGACAATTTCTGACGATTCACTCTCGCCTCCTCCTCCAGAGAAAGATGTTCATGTGAAAACACCGAAAAAGACCAGGAAGTACGAACCGACAGATGAGTTTCAACAAGTCACAAAACCCGATTTTGTTGAGAAATATCGGGTCGAAGGTATGGGTCAAGGTGGGGATGTGTACTACCAACCGAATGTAAGTGCACGACGCTTCATGCTTCGGACGAGGCTGACGATCTGTTGCAGCTGATCGACGAGGATACAGCTCAAAAGTGGTACGACCAGCTACTCCAGCTGGACACTTGTAAGTTTGCCTCATCCCCGAAATCTTTGAGAGTTAAGGCTGACGATCATAGGGTGTACGTCTACTTCATGCTATTTTCCAGGACTGGTCCTCAGCTCATCCTTCCAGACCAGCCAATGCTCAAGATGTACGGAAGAGAATTCCCTCAATCTCGCTCTATCGCTGCATATTCCACTACTCCCAATGCCACCCTCTCATACTCTGGTTCCAAAATAGACATGAATTACCCTTTCCCTCCTATACTCGAAACAATGCGTGAGAAGCTAGAAAAGAGCCTAGGAGTGAAATTCAATCATGTCATGTTGAATAGATATGATGATGGTAGTGTTTACATTGGGTAAGAGCCCATCACGGTGGTAGTAAAGGGAGAATTACTGATGTGTCAGGAAACATTCGGATAATCTGAATAATCTGGTCATCGCAAGTGTATCTCTAGGTGCGGAAAGGAAATTTATCATGTCTCCCAGGTTACCTAGTAAAGCGAGGGGGAAAGGAAATGAGATGACTGAGGAAATGACAAAGGAGTTAGAAGGGCGGAAAAATGTCAAGTGGTCGTGAGTTTAGAAATTTCATGTTGAAGAAGTCAGATAGGAGGCTGATGTACAGTCTGGCCAATGGGAGTCTCGTAGTCATGCAAGGTGAGCTCGCTTACTCCTCTCTAAGTCCCGCAAGCTGATAAAGAAAGGTCGTACACAAGAATTTTGGAAGGTAGATTGTCCCCTCGGTCCCCCCTAGCGCATCACTGATGATGTGTGTTCCAGCATGAAATACCCAAAGAGCCATCTATCAAGACCGGGCGAATCAGTTTGACATTCCGCCAGCTCGTTTGAGGTGACATTCGATAGGTTCCTTTGAGGGAGCGGTAGTAGAGGTCCCAGTCACCAAAACCTGGGACATCAGCATAGTAACAACGCGGAAGAAGACGACACACAGTCTCACCACCCGGACGAACCCTACGAACAGCAAAATACCTATAACGATCACAAATAATCGGAAAAATCCAACTGGCTCATATTAGTCTTTGTCTTTCAATGTGACTCACGTATAGCATTTGCTGTCAACGGCCCAACTTGCACAATCAATCGCTCTCTCCGTCCCTCCAGCGTCACCTCCAAATCTTGATAAAAGGCATAAAGGGCGTAAACCAACCATAACGTGATGATGAGTATAGGGTGTGCCTGAAACATCAGTCCTCAACTTGGGTATCTTCATCTTACCGCTAGATTTCCAATACTAGCGCCGAAGAGGGCCGCTAGGATCAGGGTGGAATCGTTGATCTGGGGAAATGTCGACGGGGTGATATATGGCGGATATGAAGGATAGTGTTGATGAACAGGAGGAGGGATATCTGGTGGTGCTGCGTAGAAAACGTCGGGAGTGTGTGGACAAACAGGGTCAGGAGGTGTATATGCCGGAATATCTACTGGCGATGGAGGTGTGTTTCTTCGACGAGCTGGCATTTCGGAGAGCTGGTAGTGACTCTGAGCTTGAATTCGAGGAGGTCGAATAGGAAGTGCAAAGTTGGACGAAATCCTCGCTCACCAATCCCTCCGCGTTGAACGACATTCTACGTTCCTGACCTTCAAGCATCCGAGTACTTGTCTACGAAACGATCACCTACCTTTAACGGCTGGAACACTTTCACAATCTCACCTCGATCACGTCAGAGATCAAGCTTACAGTATTTTTGATAACACGTCGGATCACGCAAAACCTGGCGTCTCAATACGCTATACATGATTTTGAAGATAAACAACGATGACTCCTCGGTATTCTTGACCTATACTACACACATGTTACACACGGTGATGCCCTATGATCGACTCCGCACTCTCATTCACTGCGATTCTCAAAGACCCACTTTTGATACGCAATACCCAACAAACACTTTCATCACTGCGCCTTCTTCTTCAAGTTGTTCCCGACAGTACCTCGCTTGTTCCTGTCCTGGTAGATGACAAAGATGACAGCGAGAAGACCAATGATAACAATGTTTGCTATATTGCATTCAGTACTCTGTTTCCAAATCCAGCTCGATTTTGACTCACATAGAACGAAGTGTGCGGTGGTGCCAACCAGGTTGGCCACCGATTCGAGTAAACCCCAGACCATGGCCACAACACCGCCCACAAGGGAAGTGATGACGTTGAAAATCGATTGAATGATACCGAAGATGGATTGAACGATACCCTACTTGGATTAGTGGTGCTTGAGTGTAAGACTAAATTGGCTTACTTCAATCATGTGGTAAACTCCTACAATGATGTTGGACATGGTGAGATGTGTGTGAACTGGAATAGGCTTGAGTAGTGGTGCTGTCTATGATGGATGATGATGTTGAAGGATAAGTGAAGAAAGGAGATTGAAGGGAGCTTGATGGCGACATTCTTTGAACTCTGTGAGGCAGTTGACCTCCTGTCATTGTTGTCAACACTACATGACGTCAGCATGTGCGGACCCCACACTTAGCTGAATTGCTTCCACCGGGAATATACCGGCATAAACACTAGTGGCGACAGTGAGATGGATTCGCGTAAACAAACCTGATTAGGAATTCAAGTGTATTAGGATTCATTAGGAATCAACCCAAAAAAGCTAATTACACTTTTACCGCGCATTACCCATCAGATCCATAATCTCGACGTCGACAACCTCAGATCCCTCAGCTTCTTTCAGTGGTATCCCCTTTCAATTATTCGATTTCGTCTTTCTCTCCATATAACTTCATTCTTCAGTTCACCCTTCAATGTCTTCCTCCGATCTATAATTCATAGTCGTCAAGATATCGATCCGAATCGGCATGAGAAAAGGATCTATAAACACGGAAAACATCCAATTCGACATTCATTCATTTCCTTCAGTCTTGCCGCTCCTTTCTTAATCCATCTGGAACAGTTTAGTAAAGTAATCATCTGAAAAATGATGTATCCAGAAGCAGGACCATCGAGGCCTGGATCAAGTTATAACGGACAAAAAAGTACAAATGAATCTGGACCATCTAGACCGACGAGATGGGATAGTGGGTATGATAGGGATGATAGGTCTAATGGATCTTGGAGTGGTCCTCAGGTTAGTTGTCCTTTATCTTCAAAATCCAAAGCTAACGAAGAATCCTCTTCATTGCTTGTTTCTTCCAATTTGATTGCACGACTTTCTTACATAGCCTCCTAACCGGCAATATCCAAATAGTAGACCTCGTCCACCCTGGACAAGCAGTACATTTCGACCAGGATTCGGTCAAAGTAGAACACCATCACCACCTAGACGATATGATCGAGATAGACTAGATCCGAGAGATCGTGATAGGGTATATGAAGATGACAGAAGAGGACCGCCCGGACCCAGAGGTGTGATAAGGGATAGAGACCTTGATAGGGATAGAGACCGGAGATGGAATGATAGACGAGATGATCGTTTTCGGGATGATACTAGAATACCGTGGGTAGTCTTCTAGCTTTGGTATTTGGATTGTAGCTAATCATATTTAGATATTCAACAGGGCCACCGGATAGGATACCTCGTTCACCGCCGTTTCCGCCTAGAGGACCAAGATCTTTAGCAGGGAAAACTCCGCCTCCTTATACACCTCGAATACCTTCTGGTCCAAGATCCGTTGGACCACAATCAAATCGAGATGATCACGATAGGAACGGATTCTCGGGTAGAGATGTAGGCAGAACGATAGATAACGCTATACCCGGACCGGGGCCTTCTACAATGGCCAACATATCGACTCCTTCCGGTCCTAGATCAATGCGAGGCTCATCATCACCCGTCGAGAGCAAACAGTATAGGAACGACGATTCACTTCCATTGACTGCACCCACATCGACAACGGCCTTACCGAAAGATCTCGTCAATGACGATGTTGATGGCGATTTAGAAGAAGGAGAAGTTTTATCTCCAGTCAAAGGAACTAGACCACCTGAATGGAGGTATGCAGAAGAAAGACGGCCACCAGGATTTGCGAATCGGGATAGGATGTATGATCGAGAGATAGAAAGGGATAGAGATCGATGGCCGTTACTACGCCGAAGTAGTGGATATAAGCCCGGTAGGGGATCTACCTCTCCTGTCAAGAGGGAAACTAGAAGTCCAAGGAAACAAGATGGTGGAGGATATCGAGAAGAATGGACGAGAAGAACAAGAGCAAGGAGTACTTCTGCACCCCCGGATCGACGAAGGGTGGTATCAGATGGCGATTCACGTTGGAAATTACAGATAAATGGAGATCGATCTCTGGAATCGCAAGATAGGAATACTCCAGGTAGACCTTTGACTCCACTTGATCCTCCGCCAATGAACGAATCTCAGGACAAGGGTTTGGAACTCGACATTTCAATGATAAACGAGCGAGAGGGTAATGTAAATGTACCCCTACGGCCAGATACGCCCCTTGAAGCTCCACCGATACAGGACATGTTGCGGACAACCTCCGCGGAGAATTTAGCTGCCAATTCAGTCGACCTTGATATCCCTGGAAAATCCGAAACACCAGCGTTTCCCCCGCCCGCACAGGAAACAATACCGATCAGACCAAAGACTCCCGCTTTAATAGAAGAACCGACTAGTGTCTCTTTCGTCATTGAAGAGAAGGAAACCACAAGACAGAGCGCTTCACTAAAACCCTCAATCGATGTAGAACCAGCGGCAGATCCTTCGGAACAGACCAATGAGGACACTCAGGATATCGAGATGAAGGAAGAGGTACAGATCATTTCGACCGAAATACCGGACCAGGCGGTCGTCCCACCGGACCCTGTTATTGATCTATCTCCTTCGCTAGTAGCCGAGTCTCTTCAGCAGTCACCGGAGAAGCAAGCGAAGAATGACGGTCCGTCAACTTTGTCTGATGACCCGGCTTCACTAAACGCTCCACCATTGGAGGATCCACTAGAGGAGCAAAATGATATGCTCGTTGATCCGATATTGAAAGTTCGAGCACCGTCTGAAGACGGCTCATCTCCACCCACACCACCTCAGCCGACTTCTCCGCTTGACGATACATTTTCCTCGGCCAATCAAACAGAGCCCCAGGATATCAAGATTGTTATCGAAGAACAAATCCACGAAGCTCTGGATCTCGCTCAAGATGTGCCTCAAACAAAGGAGATCGTCAGTGCGGTTCAAAGTGTCAAGTCTCCGATTGGAATATCGGCAGAAACCCCAAGAAGAGTCACTATAGCAGAGCGACGGGCGGTGGCGCTTCCTCCTACCAATGGACCGATATCTTCTCCTTTTGGCAATAAGTTCCCTAGACGTGACCCACAGCTTACAGGTGGATCAAACATGACTAGCACAGATGCTGAGACGGAATATGGACCTCGGACGGGGGATCTGGATGAGGTCGCTTCGGATATCTCCGAGACGGAGCTGGAGGAAACGAGACGAGTTAGTTTGATCAACGCTATCAAGGTTGAGCAGACCAAGAAAAGGGTGACGGACGTCGATCAAATTCTGCAAGAGAATGCTCGGGCTGCACCTACAGTGTCTACCAGAATTCGAGCTGATTTGACGAGTCCCAAGAAACGAGATGCTCGATTACGCGAGATCACATGGCCGTTGAGCAAATCTCAATCACATGTGGCTATAGTCGTTGCTCGTACTATACTGCGAGAAAGACTTGAAGTGGAGGATAAGATACAGAGACTTCAAGCGGAGTATCAACAGATGGACCTGGAATGGAAGGAGCATTGCGAGTACCTGGACCAGTTGATGGAGAAGCGTGGTCCACCACCTGCGGATCTGTATGCTACGCCAAATGCCTTACCCGTGATCGTACCTGGACCTGGACCGATACCGACGACTCCGGGTGATGATATGTTTGGATCAAGGGGAGTGCGAAGGAGAGGACTAGGTGACGCCGTGACGACAGAAGCGGAATTCGAAGCTATCCTAGCGGGCTTGGCCGATACAGCAGCGAAAGATCCAAATTTCAGAGCCAGCAAAACCACTGCTGTCGTTCCCGATATGATACTTGATTCTGAACGAAGAATGATGTACGACGATGAGACGGATTTGATCACTGATCCTATCGCCTTTTACGACTTTCACGGGAACGCAGAACCGATTTGGACAGATGAAGAAAGGCAAATATTCCTTAAACGATATCTCAATTACCCTAAACAATTCGGTAAGATATCCGACGGTATACAGAATAAGACGGCATCGGATTGTGTTCTTTTCTACTATCGAACGAAGAAAACGGTGGATTACAAGAATCTACTGGCGTCCAAAAGAGGTGATAAGAAGAAAAGAGGGTTACAAATCAAGAAAGGAGGTAAAAGTTCCGCTTTGTTATCGAATTTGGATAGGGAGAAACCGGTGGTCAATCCAGCGACGACGACACCTGGACCACGTAGCGCGATCACACCTGCGAAGACGACTAAAGATGATTCTGGGGTTAAAAGGGGTAGACCGGTCAAGGAGAATAGTGGAGCGGTCACACCGAGTACAGAGAGTGGATCAGCAACTTTTGGCTTTGGCAGAAAAAAGAGGATCGAAGAGGAAGAAACGGTTGATTCCAGTGCGGGACCCTCGAGAGCAGGTAGTGAAACGCCTATCATCAAGTCGAAAATGAGAATGTCGGTGAAGACGGCGATCAAAAGACCTAGGGTTAGCTCGATAGGGGATTCTTTAGTCATGTCGACTTTACCGCTTGATTCTGTTACCCCTCAACCTGAAGGGCTCGATCCATCGATTCCAATCGATCCAACTTTGACTACTCCGCAAACCCCAGGAGATCTTCTACCGCCTGTGAAACGGACTGTCAAGAGGAGAAAAGTCGGTGATCCAGCTGATCCTACCGTCCAGCCAGAGGATCCGAATAAAGAGAGAGATCCAACTAAGAGTAATCGAAGGGCTCTAACGAATTCGTACTGGTCGGTAGATGAAAAGAAACGGTTTAGGGAACTGGTCACGATTCATGGGAATAACCATACGGCTATAGCAGCGGAGTTAGGGGGTAAAAGTGAGAGACAGGTGTTCAACTTCTGGGAAGCTCACAAGGAGGATATGCGATTGGGTGATCTGGCAAAAGGTGATGGACTGATGGATCTCAAGCGGTTGGAAGGTGACGATCCAAGTGTGAGTGCTTTATCTTGTTGTTACTTTAGTCACTGATCAACGCAGGGGTCTCCATTCGGTCAACCTCCTACGGCTACCACCTCGACGTACCCAAGATCGATTTACGATGTTTTCCCTGGAGGCAGTCGAGATGGTTTCCAAGATCGATATGCGGAACCTCGCTTAGGCATGTTCCCTCCTGGTCCACAGCACCCTGCTCCTCCTTTGACAACTTCAATGTCGGAACCTGCTCCTTTGCCTGCACCATCTCGAGCAGGCGGTATGCGGATTTCAGCTCTTTTGAACGATGATCCTCCAGCTGTCAAGCCTGAGGTTCCCATTCGGACTTCAAGTTATCAATCGGCTCTGGTCCCACAAGGCGGTAGACCGTATGATACCACGGATGCAGCTTCGGATGGCACTGTTTCGGAGAGGGATGGGGAAACAGGTACAGCTAGACCTTCCCCTCGTGGCATTCCACCGGTTCCAGCGTCATTCCCACCTAGATCAAGTTATGACTTAACCCAACGTCGACCCTCCGATGCGTACGAGCAGCAGTATCGACCGACCAAGACGCAAACGCGGTATGAACCTGCGTACTATGCACCGCCTCCTCCGCGAGCAGCTACAGCAGCACCAAGTTTGCCTCATGGGACAAATGGTTGGGAACAAGAAAGTCGAAATGTTGGGACGGCCAATACCGGCCCGCCATATAGACCATCAACGGAATATCCTCGAGATATATACTACAACCACCAATCGAGACCTTCGTATCCACCTACTCATCCATCTCATTCACCTCTTCACAGTACTCAACATTTACCACCTGCTCCTCACGGTCAACATCCTCGATCGCAATCCCAAGGGTATCCTCCATCTCCACATCACACTCAACAGTGCCCTCCCACAAGGCAAGGGATACCTTCTCATGAAGAAGCCAACGGAGATTGGAGGTATCCAGGTGCACCTCCAGGATATCGGAATGTCTCAGTTAGTCAACCAGGATCTGCTCCTCCTCCGACGATGCCTAATGGGCAAGCAAGAGATGTACTTCAACATCGATAATCTTGTAGTATATACTCTTCAAAGTCTAGTCAATAGTGACATAGTACATGCATGTTTTGCAAGCTTGAGCGGAGCACCACGCATAAAGTGAATCATGAGAAATTCGGCAGATAGGCGGAACGGAGCGGCGAAATAAGTTATTGACACACCGGTTGAGAAATTACCGGTGATCGGCCCGATCTTGAGGATCAACGAGACGGAATCGTACCGAGGTGGAAATAGAAAAGTGTGATAGGAAGTCACCTTCCGATAATAGTAGTGACGTCG
>JALPCA010000438.1:0-11328 GCA_026538345.1 Cryptococcus sp. GC_Crypt_4 | reverse complement strand
CTGTTGCAGATGGGGTGGTCTTGCGATGTGAGCTCTTGTTGGCTTTGGCTATAAACACTTCAAATCCTTCTTTCGATACACGTTAACGCGTTCTCGATGTATTATCCATGAAACGAACCCCTTGCTTCCCCTGTACAATAACGATTGTAGCACCATTGACACGCTTTATGAAACATCGCATCATTCTCAGATGATTGAGCAATAATCCGGTTGGCCCATCAACGTACAAGACGAGGGTGGATCAGAAGGAAACGAAGGCGATGGGGAAAGTGCACATCCATGCGACAGATTGTGCGATAGATTGTGAAACATGTAGTCGAACGTTGAACAAAAAGTATTCTCGACAATCAAGGGAAAGAGGGCGAAGCGGGCGAAACACCGGGAAAACCGGGAAGAAAAACCCCTTAACCCGTACCCCTATTGTTTGGGAATCCTCTGCATTTTTGGAGATACAGTACTTGGCTGTCCCTTTGATTTGTCCGAAATGTTTCAACAGAGCCTCACTCTGTATGACAGCAACAAAACGAGATACCCCACGACCTTCTCCTAGTTGTTTGTTTATACAAAGACTGCACTGTCCTTTGAAATGGACCTTTTGAAACACGGCTGATTTCGGAGTTTGGCGCACTCTGTCTTATTCATTACAACGAAGCCAAGGCATACTTCTTCTTATGCTCACTCCGGCTCGGTTGTCATCTAACAGGAGGGATGAAAAATGACAATAGGTGCAGTCACCTCACGACGACAGAAAACCGACATTGCATTTGGAGCGTGGAAACTGGGATTGGTCGATTTGATAATGTTTGGCACGATACAAGCCCACGCTCAATATTTTTTGTCAAAAGCGACCCAACGCAGTACCTGTCCTCGGCACGGAGACTAGAGACTTAGATTAAGTATGTCAGAACGGCTCCGGTTCTATAGAGAGACTTCACAAAGGGGACTCAGTTGAAGCTTAGTCATAAAAGAGCGCGCTGATTGTTGAATTCAAGTGAACAACGACCGATCTCCGATCTCTTTTCATTTGCCAGCCTGGGCCACCGTTCTTCAAGCGCTCATTCCATTCAAGGCGTCAAGCGGTATTGATAGGCATGGAAACATTTGAAACCGAGTCCAGAGGATCTTTGAACTACAAGAAGCAAGCACAAAGGTCGAAGATATTTCGGAATTGGATGTTGATGTATATAGGGACGACAGATCGATACCGCTGCAATACTAATGCGACACATCCTATATCCTCATTCCTGGTTTCTTTGGTCATGTCCTGGTCATCTTGGGAGCGAAATGTCGAAACATTGAGGGCACAATCAGGAGCGCATGGCAATTGCTGCAAAATTCGATGCTTAATGATTATCATCCTTGGATTGTTAGTGCACCTATCTTTACGGCAGTGGTACTAATAGAGTATCAGATACAAATAGATGCCAGAAATACAGCTTGAGAACCAAATGAGATCATGAATGGTCAAAGGGCGATTTAAAACGTCAAGCGTGGACGAGTCCAACGAAAAATCGGATTGATGCGGTCAATACAGCGGTACATGTCAGTAACCAGCAGTCTAAATCAGCCTGGCCAGACATTATACAATACACTTCAGCCACCGTATCATCAGAAATCTTTGTTTGAATGTTGAAGCTCAATTTTTCCCGAATCCCGCTGGATAGTATCGAGGGCTATTCTTAGGGGTTAGTTTAGAGTTATTGATACAGTCGATGTCGCCGGAAGGGTGTCATAGAAGTGTCTGTTCTCTTTCTTTCTTTACTCACCCTGAGAGATCGTCATTTTCGTTCCCGCGAGCCATCATAAAATCCAATGTGTCTCTGTTAACGTCCTCTCGGCCGTTCTCCTTCCCCTGGCTACGGTTGCAATTTCTTGCCTTTCCTCCGGGCACTACAGCTTCTTTCTCTCGGTATTGCAAGTCAAACATCTCTCCCTGCGGGAGCTTGGTCTTGCTCTTGTTGGCCCAAGTGCATTGATTCAGTTCTTCTGCATATCTCTTATTGCTCAGCTCAGCTTTAAGCAGCTCTGCTTAAGACTCCTCTAAACACCCTTTGAGCCTTCTCGAATGTTTCCTATGGGGTGAATCACCTCTGCGGATCTTCCTATCCATTGGCTGTATGGTGCGATGACTTTCAGGTGTCTCAGGGCTCCTTTGACGATCTATAGGTGGCGGAGTGACTGTCCGAGGACACGTTATATCCTTACTTAATGCAAAGACCCCTGCATCTGTCCAAGCTTGCCGAATCTCATAGGAAGTAGCGGTATTGGTCAGGCTTGATGTTATTAC
Organism: Cryptococcus sp. GC_Crypt_4; assembly: GCA_026538345.1. NCBI lineage: Eukaryota > Fungi > Basidiomycota > Tremellomycetes > Tremellales > Cryptococcaceae > Cryptococcus > Cryptococcus sp. GC_Crypt_4. The sequence goes on along the minus strand of JALPCA010000438.1, from coordinate 9,041 downwards.
CAGTAGAACGTTCCTTTGCATGCTCCCCTGGTCTTTTGTACCCAGTGAACAGTGTTCCACTTGATGCGAATACTCGAGTTTTAGAGTAGCAAAGAAGTTTCCCTCGAGTGGTTAGAATACCGCAGTAGGGCGGATAGATGGAGCTAAATAGAGAGTGTGTCGATTTTAAGATACCTCTAGGAAGTCGGTTCGAACATGAGAGAACATTCCATCGAAGTTGAGAAGTCGTCTCTTTCCACCGGCCGTTTTCTGGTCATAGATCGAGGACCTTGATTAACCAATGTTTAGCAGTAGAGGAGTTTGACCGCCCACACTTCGTCGTTACTGTGACTAAATCGGGCCCCTCCTGGTGGAGATTGGTTCATTTTACTATCTGAGTCAGTCCTGGATAGACCAAGAAGGGAGGGAGCTGTGTGTCGGTGGTGGTGATCGTAGCGACAACGGACACTTCATAAACAGGGGTAAGGGAGGACTAGGACTTGATTAATGATCCCCTGCTACCAACTCTGTGAACTCTGCGAGTGTTTTGGGGTCCAGAACCAATATCGTCCATACTGTAGCATTCTAATAAACCAAGCTTCGGCAATCAGGATTGAATTGCAAACTTTCACAAACAATGTCGGAACTTTCTGTGGACTTGTTCTTTCCTCAGAACCTCGCCGATCTTTAAGTCAAGTAGATGTCTGCGATACCCGAATTTGGACTGGTAATGGGCAAGCCTTCGAAAGATCGGATGAGGAACGATGTTTTGTCTAATCTCCCCTCACGCATATAAAGCGAAATATGACAATAGGAGATGATTCTATCCTGCAAGAAGGACGGAGTTTTGGGAGACTACACCGGTAAGGTCGATTGCCGAGGTTATAAAAATATCTATAGTGATGTCGAAGGAATTCTTGCACAAGAGAACGCGATCAAGTTGATACGGAGCCATCGATGTAAACTAGCTGCATCCGTTCTGCGCAGATAGAAACCGATTTTAATCATATAAAGCGGACTCAAACTTGTGCAATACGACGCTCCGTTCTTTGTCGGTTCCCCCTACTCATCTCACTCCATTGACCAGACACTCCATCTCCGTCCTACCTACTGCCCCAGAATTTTGGTCATTACAACGGCCCTTTCTTATTCCTAGTCCCCTTCGCAACACCCAAAAACCAAGAAACCTCGATTCCACTTGATTGGCTTGCCTCCTCTTGGTCATCGACTCCCCTTGCCCAGCTACCATCATCGACCAGTCGTTACACTCTTTTCAATTACCCTCCGCCGAACTTCTGACCCTCCTCGTTGATATTTTGAGCATTAGGACGCCTGGTTGTTATTGCTGTCTGCCTTCTCCCCTACCACTAATGACCGGCTACTGCGATTCCGCTTGATTGGCCCTCCTGTAACTCGAATGTAACTCCACCGCTATCTCCTGAAATGAATGCCGCTGTGGCGATGCTTGAGTGGTCGACAATGATTAGGAGTCGTTGAACGAGGTGTCCGACGGTTGATATGGGAGCGGTTAGCTGTTGAACAGGAACAGAAACGAGGTAGATGGAAAGCGCCCTATCGAGGTTTCAGGTTGATTAACCGAGAATGGTCATCATAGATATGGCGGTTGTGGTAGAAGTCATGGAGAGCGACGAGAGACCATATTCTGAATCTGGCAAGCGAGATAATGATATTGGCGAGAAACTGAGTGTTTCATGTCGAGGTTACGCTTGCGGATAGAGTTGAAAGGCATGATCCGGGTGGTGGTATGGTTGATCTGACATGACCATGGGTAGTTCTGACCATTGGCATTCACATTGAATTAAACAATATTCGCCTTGAAGAAGTGGTAGATTAGCTTTATGTTCCAAGAGCAGAAGAACTTAGCCTAGCTCACCTCGATCTCCTGGCAATATGCTATAACGTTCCCCTCTTTTGCTCATCTTTCCTAAATGGGGAATGATACTTGCTTTCCAGATCCATCCTGTCGGCTCTATAGCATAGCGTCGTCTCAAGGACACCCGATAACAACCGAAATGCTCCCATGATCGACGGCATTCCATGTAGTCGATACGCTTAAAAATACATCAGGTAGGTGCTGTTCGATCTGATGCTGAAGCAGGTGGTTGGCGAGGTGAGGGAACAAAGTGGAACGGAGAAGGTTTGGGCGGGCTGAGGGACTAATCATCCAAGTCTAGATTACGTGATCAGTATGGGTGTTTGCTTTCACACCAGCTAAACTCACTCATGACAGCTGTTGAGTGCTACACCAGACGCGAACGAACAACGTCATATATGGCCCAAGTCATTCCCTTCTTCCTAAGCGTGTTGCATGTTGGCATCCCCTCTGGTCATACCCCTCCATTCTCCCATGTGCTTCCAAGTTACTCCTTACTACCCCTGCTTTGAAGTTACTCTTTACTACCCAAGCGTGTCGACTTTCGTCTCGAGGCATGTCTGTCCATCTCTATCGACTTCTTGATATAATTCCCTATTGCCCAAACGCGTTGAAGGTCCTCTCAGACATTCCTCCCCGATTCTCCCCGGTTCTCCCAAGTTCATCCAGAATATTTCACTTGCGAAAGCCTTAAAACGTCAGAATGAGATAGCATTGTCTATTTGAATGACACGAAGAACTTACCGAATGGCTTTAACTTGATCTTCATTGGGAAGAATATCCCTATGAATTGCTATGGACTTGCTAACCTCAGATTCGTATGACGCGACTCTTGAATGATGTTCAGCTTGAACTATACAGTGAAAAACGTATTCACAGCCATGTCATACAATAAATCCGGCATGTACCGTTACAAGATTCTGGCCGAATGAGCCACTCCAAGTCGTCCTATTCATGATGAATACAGATTTGGTGCTATGTGTAGGACAAAGGTGGGATCAACGACGTGGAAGGGATGCTTGTTGGTTCAGTCGCCCAAAAAGGAAAACCGGTATTTCAGCCAAAAATGCCGGACGTGGCCGTGATGCGTTATTCTCTGATCGCCGTATCACTGTTCGATTCACGAGCCTATTCGAACTAGGTGATTTGTCATTATACCTAATCTGCTTGCCAATTGGATTTTCCTGTCTGAACACCTTGGTTATTCTGGGTAATGTTTCGGCCCAAGTATCTATCTTGGAAGTATGGGACTGTCTCCAAGCCAACATTGGAGTCGCTTGTAAACCGTTTGTTGGTAGTTGTTACTCACCTCGAGTTATGGCAAGAGCTTTTTGGCAGCAAAACCGCTGCAGTTTACTGTATCAATACCAAAATCGAACAAGAGATGGAAGGGAGGTACTCTAGTCAAAGAAATAACATCAAATGACACGCTTGAGACCAAAAGACAAGATATAATTAGTCTGAGGAGTTATCGGTAGTAGCGTAGATCTTTGGAAAGAGTCTGTCCCTCATCAGAATGAATGACTTGCGAGGGATGGACATTAAGCCATAGAATCATCTATCATCCCTCGCAATCTCCCTCCTCTCTCGTCTGAGTTGCTGGCTAACAGTAGCATACCTTATATCCTTATCATCTCTCACTCCGGTCATGAAAGAGTGTAAGCGACATCGAGAAGGAAGGCTCAAAAGCGGTCTCGATCACTTTTACGACATCGTCGCTATCGCTCGGAGACTAGATTGCCACCCCGCCGTCGTGGGACCTGGATAAGCATCGGATGATGACTCACCCCAGGTCGACGTCCGGTGGCAGAAGCACACAGCCAGATGTATTCTGAGGAGAAGCTTTTCCCGATGTCTCACTCGTTGTGTATCACTCACTTGTGAATACCAGATTCGCACCCCGTCGGATCTCTCTCCTGTGTACCCAGACAGCCGGACCCACGTTCGACCCGAGCATAAGTTCATATCAAAGCCATGAAGCGAGATATACCACGACCTGATCCGAGCTTGTCGAGTGGGCAAAGACTGCGCAAATATTGATAATTGGGCGCAGAACACGGCCGATTTGGTGCTCTCTGTCCTATTCATTACACCAAGGCCCAGGCATATTTTACGTTTTGACTTACCCCGTGACGATGATACAATGCAAAGCAATGGTAGGCAGGTTTGGAATGTCCCCCCAAATCCCAGATACGTTGTACCTGCTTTCGTGTACAGGTGCATTCCATGACACAGTTGGGCTAGGCGACGGTCTTAGGAAAGTAGACTGAAAACACAGAATGCGTTAGGCGTGAATTATTCAAAGTGAAAATGCCCCTCGGTTTGAATGCATTTTACTGAACTCAAGCCGTTTCTTCACATATCACACCAATCAATCCTATCAGAATCGCACAATTTGGTATCGAAGTTGATGATATCGGTTGAAGGATTATACATTGCGGCATCTCCAGGAGGATCTGCGTTGTCTATTTGATATAATTTGGTGTCTTTTCGCGGAATGACGATCGGTACGGGGTCCAATTTACTGATCCCGCCGTGTTGACCGTCAAGAGGGTAGAAACGGCATTTAATACCGCTGGTAGAATTTCAGTACCGTGGCACAAGTTGACTGTGTCATCAGCAGAATACTCACTAAGTGCATTCCCGTCCTTTTGGACAGGTGTGACTGTATCCAGTGGTGAGTCATAAATAGATACATGAGGACTTTGACAGAAGGCTTACCCATAAATACAACCTTTATCTCTGAAGTGAATTACAAGTCGCGTCAGGTTGGCCAATGCTTCATCTATTGGCTTACAGTTCCCGGTCACAGAATGTGGGCATGGCATCTCCCTGGCGATGGAGCCCAGCTCGGCAACCTGAGTGGTGCTGAGATCTAAACAAGAAAAGTTCTTTCGTCAATCGCTTGACCTCTTTGTCACTCAACACGGCAGCCTACGGTGCTTGTGGGAATACCGACATCTATCACCAGCCTTACAACCTACAGGTCCTGAAAAGTCAGTAACAGTCGGGCTCTCCTCCGTATCTAAGTGATGACAGTAGGTGTCAGTTGAGGTTTTGATATTCGATAACTTTCATGACTCACAGATGGCAGGGCCTGGGCTGTAGATCTCTGACTGAATTCGACGTCTAGCCCTGGCTGATTGACTTTTCCCGAGGTCTACGCTTCCCTTGCGTCCACTCGGCGGTGTCTTTGCTCGGTTCCGCTTGATCCCCAGCCATCAGGTCTTTGCCTAGTATGCAGGCGAATGTCTCCGGAGTTCTTACTAAGAATGTACTGGAAGTGCTGTCGGACTTGCTATCTACGCTTCTACAGGAAGTCGATCCTGTTTTTACCACTGGAGAGCAGATCACCGTATGATCGATTACAATATCGATATCGGCAACTGCCGATTCCAAAGTCTTCTTTAGACATTGGGAGCTTCAGAAACAGCTTCGGAAGGCAGACTTCTTCATAGAACATGCTTGGCTTCGAACCTGGAGCAGTAGCGCTTTTTGAACGTACTATTCGTACGGTTTCAGGGAGAAGAGATCCAGGTCTACATCGTGAGTCTTGCGCATCAAGGGGTAAAAGCCGCCTCACATGTGCGTTTCAAGAACGTCATCGATGGCGTCATCTGTGGTAGATCCGACGAATATTGAGCCACACGTATCGTTGTCGACATGGTATTGAAAATGCTCTATCACCAAAGTCAGCGCTGCGACCGACTAGTTATTTACCTCTCAGATGCAAGGAGGATGCCTTGAGATTCTGGTTCGTCATGATAACTGATAGGGTCAGCTCGTAGTCCGATCATGTCCACGGCTGGGATGAGCATTTCAAATCACCTGTAATAGACCTTGACCGGAAGTAAAACCTTCCCAGAAAGCCTCAAAATCTTTTCTTTCCAGGCACGTAGCAGGCTTGTAAATGTTAGCGATGTTCACGGAATCGAATGCAGCTGAAGGCAATGCGATCAATTCACCTTCTCCATGTTGCTCCAGAGATCGAGCCGGTCGAGAAAGGTATATACGCTGAGTCGCTTGTAGCGCCCGTCATGTGATTGATTACGACGCAATACCATCGGCGCTGCCTTTCGATTTACCTGTGCTACAAACGCATCTGACTTTGGACCCTTCGCAGGACTTTGACATGAGGACAAAGGTGAAAGAGTAAACAATTCGGCAGCATATTGTCCGCCCTCGAAGCCAGAACAGAGTAGGTGGCTATGAGACTATTGAGGCATAAGTATGGGGCGCAGATCAAAATCGAGGTGAGTTACTAACCACTATCACATTGCCATCGATGAGCGCAACGATCGCAGATGGGGACAGCGTCTCCTTAATAGGTACAGTGTGCATGTCACTCCGACATCTGGCTTGCTTCTCCCAGATATCCGACCCGCTCTGCAACCTTTGAACTTCCCTTCTCTCATCGAGTACCGGATATAGCAGTGTAGGTAGCGAAAGGAGATGATGTTTATTTGAGATCCGAGACGCGGATCGATGTATGGACTGTGCAGATTCTTCGAAACGATGACTGGAGCGATAGGAGATTCTGAACCTTCTTCCAGTTCTAATTGGGGTGTTACGCGTTGACAAGCTGTATTTATTCCAAAATCAGGCTGAACATTCTGCGACAGGAATTCAGTCAGCGGATTCGATCTCGCTCAGCTGAAACCTGCTACTCATCATGTTAGACGATGGAGATGGTATTTGAACAATAAGAGACAGCACCGGAGAATTTTAACGAGGTATACCCTTTTATCTATGGAGATTGCTTTGTCACGCATCATCAAGGTATGAATAAGCTCCGGTCACACTGACAGTCGGTAACCAAAAAGGGACATCTCACGGTTTACTAGTCCGAAAATTCTCACAGAGGCGACAGTCTTCTATTGAATCAACATGCTCAAAGCATGAGCAGGTACGTGCGGGTCAAGCTGATATGATATCCGATTACCGCGTCCAGAGTCAGACACGATTGGGATACGACATGGAGGTGCACCCGTAGAGGATATATTGGCGTTCCCATCTGGTGGTGTGGGTGTATCGGTTGGAGGACCGATATTGCGAGTCTGGGATCTGAATATGGGCAAATGCGTTAGAGCACTGAGTAATCATCAGAAGACTGTGACGTGTGCAGCGTTCGATGGTGGAAAGGGAAGGGTCTTGACGGGAGGTTTGGATATGATGGTCAAGGTGTATGATGTAGAAGAGTGGAAAGTTGTTCATACCATGCGATATCCAGCTCCTATATTGAGCTTGGCAGTATCGGTAAGTTTCAACCTCATTGTGTGGGACGTAAAGCTCACAGTCAAATAGCCCGACGACACCCACATCGCCGCAGGAATGACAGACGGGACATTGTCAGTGAGAAGGAGAGATCCAAAAGCATCAGAAGCAGCAGTAGAAGATGCCAAACAAACAGCACTCAGCGGAGGATCCTACGAATACTTTGCAGATATGGAATCTGTATTCGGGAAAGGACATATCAAATCGAAAGGCAAGGAATTGCCTCCAGTGGTAGGACCTGCGGATGAATTCAAGGTGGAGAAGAGAAGGAAGGAGCGTTTGAGGGAGTTTGAGAGATACTTGAAAGCTTTCAAGTATTCTGCAGCTCTGGATGCCAGTCTAAAGAAGGTGAGTAATTTACAACTTCTTTGATCTGAATGCAGCTGAACGACATCAGGATATTCGACCATCAACGACATTCGCTCTGATACAGGAACTCGTTTATCGTGATGGTTTACGGATAGCACTAGGTGGTCGAGACGATGTCACTCTGGAACCTATACTTTCTTTCCTCGTTCGACATGTTGTCGATCCAAGATTCGGAGAGATGGCAAGTGAAGTAGCTGGTATCATCATCGACATATATACACCGGTATTAGGACAATCTCCATTGGTAGATGAGATGCTAGGGAGGATACAGACGAGGATAGAACGAGAATTGGGTTTCCAGAAGGAATTGATGAAGTTGAGAGGAGCCCTGGATATGACTCTTGCTCAGGTATGTCGTTTTGCGGTTCATGGCAGAAGGTGGCTGGACATGAGCATATGCTAATCATCCTTCTTAGGCTGCTATGAGTCAAATCGTCGAGACGTCATAGAGATCAATCATAATCACATACTGTTGTCATACTCATGCACTATTTGCATATCCGATTCATCAACCAAACAGTCATTGCTGAGCTCAACAAAAGTCCACACCTGCCATATGCCACCTGTCGTCCAGCCCGTACTGAAACACCCCGTCATCGTAGGCAGTGGCGAAAGGATGGCTGATACTCTATGGTCCCCTTCGATATAATATACTCTCGATCTTGCATCTCAACTTTACCCAGCCAGCCTTCTGGAGCTATAAGATCCCTCACGTTGTCCAGGTGTTTACTCACATTGTCCAGACTCTTCATGTCTCGATGGACCATAGCCCGCCGCCGATCACTATCACTACTCAGCACGATTTGAGGAACAGAATATTCAAGTTCTGACCGACGATCAAACCATACCAAGCAAAGATATCCACTTTTAGCTTCTTTTCGGATCGACAAGATCTAGACTCAGACTTGGTTACGGTGATATCGATATAGATATAGATATAACCCCTCTTGCGGATCTGTTTTATAAACTTCTATAATCGTCTCATCTTCATCTTAGACTTTCGTTTCAATTCTCTTTTTCTCCCCCTTCTAACGACCTGTACGACTTATAACGATCTTATCACGACCATTTTCTTTCACTAATTATATTTACGACACCACATCACTACACCCGATTACTCAAGATGACTTGGAATCTCGAAACACCCTTCTACACTCCTGGACTGTCCGTCGGTCGACCTCGAGTACACAACTACACCGTCAATAACCTCATGACTCCTTTCAATGAGATCCGACCTATTGTTGATAGACAGCATATCTATCCTTTTGAGCAACATCCAAATTGGGTCGGGAGCAGCAGTGGCGGACCCAGTCAGCCACGTAGAATCGCATCTCCCAACTCATCCTTCATCACTCCTGAAGAGATTCGACATGTGTATGGGAAGAAACGATCGAACCCATGGACTTCTGGGTCAATATCTGGTTCAGCATCAGTACACAATGAACATGATCGTCCAGTTGTGAAAAGAGCTCAGTCCAAGTTGGGAGAAGGGTCAAATGTACATGGATCAGTGAGTGCCCCTTCT
>JALPCA010000437.1:0-11343 GCA_026538345.1 Cryptococcus sp. GC_Crypt_4 | reverse complement strand
CGAAGTCGCCATCGATGGGATGAGATGAGGTGGTGTCAATACGATCTCATCTCTTTCACTTGTTGATCTTGAACTTACTCTTTCATTCTTACCCTCACATTACTCTCAATTTACCCAAAACCCAATCAATCAAAATGGCTCTACGACTAGGTGACACTGCTCCGGACTTTGAGGTGAGTTGTACCCCAAACATGACTCGAAAGTAGCTGACACGCCAAGGCCAACACCACCATCGGAAAGATCAGAGTGAGCGGGGATCATTGATCACTAGTATCGATGTGAAGGCTGACCAGGCTATCAGTTCCACGAGTTCATTGACAATTCCTGGACTATCCTCTTCTCTCACCCAGATGACTATGTGAGTGGAGGTCTTCGACCGTGATCATGGCTTGGGCACTTTAGTCCAGGTATAAAGACCGCAAATGCTGATTATCTTAGACACCAGTCTGTACCACTGAGCTCTCCGCCGTCGCTCTCTCCTACGCTGATTTCCACTCTCGGGGTTTCAAGGTGACAGCTACCACCGAGATGAGGGGTCTAACCATGAATCTAACATTTCCAGTTGATCGGTCTTTCCGCTAACAACGTTGACTCTCACGAGGGTTGGATCAAGGATATCAATAACCTCAACCCTGAAGCCCCAGCTGTCGATTTCCCCATTATCGCTGATGAGGACCGAAGTGTTTCTACCCTCTATGGTATGCTGGATAACCTCGACAAGACCAATGTCGACAAGAAGGGTCTCCCATTCACCATCCGAACCGTCTTTATCAGTGAGTCAACTGTTGCGGGTACTGCAAGCGCAATAGTCTGACTCTCATTAGTCGACCCTTCCAAGAAGATCCGATTGACTCTCGCCTACCCCGCTTCCACTGGTATGTCATTCTATGTCTCCTCTCGTCGCCCTCGCTGAAAATTGAGGCCGAAATTTCCCGGAGCTGCTCAGGGTGATCGATAGTTTACAGCTAGGAGACAAGCACAAGGTGAGTATTGATCGAAGCAGAGACGACCTTGTCGACGCAGAGACGTTCGGGAGCTGATTTCTGATAGATCACGACTCCAGCGAACTGGCAACGTGGCGACGATGTTATCGTACACCCCTCCGTTCAAGGAGATCAGGTCAAGGAGCTGTTCGGTGACGATGTCAAGACTGTCTACGTGAGTTATACAGTGGTCAGAAGTTTCGAGGTGGCAAAGTTGACTTTTTCCAGCCTTACTTGAGATTTACCTCCGATCCATCAAAGACCAAGGCCTAGAGTTACGAGGGCAACCAAAGGGCTAGCAGTGATCACATAGAAGCTATGAATGAATGCACATGTGTCGTCAGATTCCAGCTCTGCCCATTATTCGTGTTTCGCTGCCGAAGACATCTCGATGATGAGCCTGGTGACAATCAGGGTAACTTGAAATAGCAGGGTGGCAAAAAAGTAGTTCCGTACTTGGCGGCGTCTGTTCTCATTTGAGATCTGGAGTAAGCGACTGTTGGTGGAAGAAAAGTTCGACTCGATCTGTTTATCACTTGATATCTCATATATAGACATCATCATCGACCATCGAGCATCTCCATTCCATCTCATCTTACTTTATCATCATCATAAAACATGTCTGAACCAACAGTCGTTTCTTCCAACGCTCTCCCCACCAATGCTAATGGCGTTAATGGATCTTCCACCCCGGTGGTCATCCAACGTGGAGGTGCACAAAGTGGATCAGGTGGACCAGGTACTTTCGGTGTAAAGACTGGTCTCGCTCAGATGCTCAAGGGAGGGTGAGTGGTTTCTTTCTCTCATACGTTGTATCCCCATAATACTACAATGATATCCCATCGCCCCCTGCGATATTCAATTAGGCTGAACTACCCGTCGCATAATACCAAAGCTAACTCTCATAGTGTCATCATGGACGTCATGAACGTTGAACAGGCTAGAATCGCTGAAGAAGCCGGTGCTTGTGCTGTCATGGCTTTAGGTAGGTGACCAATTTGATTATCAAATTGAAGCCGAACTGAGGCTGATTTTTCAGAACGAATCCCAGCCAATATCCGAAGAGATGGTGGTGTTGCTCGAATGGTTAGCTGACGGTTGCGATCATGAGCGGGCACGAAAGCTGACATTCTAGTCTGACCCCGGTATGATCAAGAAGATCATGGAGGCAGTTTCCATCCCAGTCATGGCCAAAGTCCGAATTGGACACACAGTCGAAGCTCAGATCTTACAAGCCGTCGGTGTTGATTACATCGATGTAAGTTGGTACAAGCAGTGGAACGAGGGAGAAACTCACTCTATCAGGAATCAGAGGTCTTGACTATGGCTGATGATCAACACCACATTGGGAAACACGCTTTCAAGGTACCATTTGTTTGTGGATGTAAGAATCTGGGAGAGGCTTTGAGACGTATCTCAGAGGGTGCTGCGTGAGTATTTGTTCCGTCTTCTGTTATGTGACTTGTCATTCTCCATTCCTGATATCTGCCGTGATGCTTGGAACATCCCTTGCTCTTATACTCCCACCCCTTTCCTTTATTCACCTCACTTCACTCGCTCGTTCCCAGCTGACATTTCAGTATGATCCGAACTAAGGGTGAAGCCGGAACAGGAGATGTCGTTGAAGCCGTCAAGCATCAACGAACTGTCATGTCTGATATCCGAAAAGCCGCTTCCATGTCCGATGAAGAGCTATACGCTTTCGCCAAAGACCTTTCTGCGCCATACCACCTATTGAAGGAGACTGCTCGATTGAAGCGACTACCAGTCGTTTCTTTCGCTGCGGGAGGTGTTGCCACACCTGCTGATGCTGCTTTAATGATGCAATTGGGATGTGATGGTGGTGAGTCAAAGGGGCTGCTGTGACGTGATATGGGCTGATCGACCCAGTCTTTGTTGGATCTGGTATCTGTGAGTATTATATTGGTCTCGTCAGATCATAGCTATGGCTCAACTAACATTTCAGTCCTATCTGGTGACCCAGCCAAGCGAGCTCGAGCCATCGTCCAAGCCGTTACTCACTACAACAACCCTCAAGTCCTAGCAGACCTATCGACCGATATCGGAGACGCCATGGTCGGTATCTCGACGTGAGTCATGATCTCGTGGTCCCATATGAGCGGTACTGATCTCATCGTAGTAAGGGAGAAGAGCTCAATTTGATGGGTGGACGATTCGCTGGCCGAGGTAACTAGTGCAGCGCATTGAAAATGTAACGGGTGAATATATGCGATATGCACTGTCCGAGACACCTTTAAGGGGTACGCAAACGTAGATCAGAAGATGACCATAGGGTCCCGATCTCTAGGTATCTGATGCCTGTTGGCTCTGGCTTCTTACTTTTTGGTTTACTGATAGTTCTTACGCGGATTTCGATAGCCGATCACGACAACAACTCATCGTGGCCGCTTTTGGGCATTTTCAAGAACGCTGAAATGCTATATAAACGCTTGGCGACCGAGAACCCAGATATCAAAGGAGCATGGAAGATATCAGGAAGCTAGAACGAACCCAAACATATTAGAAGCAAAGGTCAAAGTCCAGTTCAAGAACGTCTCGCCTTCGTATATTACAGCAGATATTTCGATAGGAGAAGAAGGAAAGCATAAAGTGTAAGTGGAGGGCGAAGAAGGATGTCCTTCCTTTGAGTGGTCAAAGTGTCAAGGAGAGTTGGGTTTTAGAAGAAGGCTCTGAGTTGGAGCATAAAAGTAAGGGATTTCGCTGACGAGTTCTTCGGATTCCAAAATCTCTTATCGATTCACCCTGCTGGCCAATTACAGCTCTGCCAATTGCACTATCAGTTACTAACACTGTCAATCACAATCTGATACCGTTCGACTATTAACCCTCCCATGTTCAGCCCGTTCCCGAAACAACAGAAATATCATCGTCATAGTGATGAAGGCTTTGAGGGTGAAGGCCAAGACGGCGATGACAGTTCTGGCGGAATTGAGATACTCCCAAGAACGCTTTCAAATACAAATCCAGATGAGAAGGATTCACGCCGATTATCCTCTGACACTCTCAGGTTAACCTTCAATCATATCGGTGCAGGTATGACACCTCGACGACCTTTAAACGGACTACATTGGATCTCGAAACGACCTGGGTCTTGGTTTAATGAGAAACGCTGGTCTTTACCTTCAGTTCTATCTTCTAGAACTAGCGCTAAAAAGGGAGAAAGAGTGACTCCATCACAAGAAGATATATTCAAGAATATGATTATCCCGATGATTCCAAGTACTAATGACCTTGCAAATGATCAGCAGCATACTCTACAACAATTTCAGATCAAATCAAATGTCAAGATGGATGAGCAGGATGGGAATGAGGTGTATTACACTGAGGGCGACTTTGACGAAGAAAGGAATGACATGGAAAATGAAATCGATGATCGATCTGGTGGTAGTACGCCTACACCAAGTGAGAAGTTTCGTATATGGATGACTACTCATTCAGCTGAGAAAGAGGGAGATTCTAGTGGTATGGCAAGATTCGGCCTGGTATCTCTTGGTGTACCTATTACAGGAAATCTGAATGAAGAATACTGTGATCTCAATCGATTCCAAATAATCAAGGGCGACGGATATCGCCATCAAGATTATGGTTTTGAGGAACTTTGTGGACACGACCACTTTTCCAACTATACTACTAGGCCGGCTCTTGATACCCCTGCTAGGACAGTCTTTTCGCTTGGTAATCAAGTTGAAGCTCATACTTCATTTGATAGCCTTCTATTCCCTTTACCTGGAGGACACCCGACATCACGGAATACCAGAGAGTATCATGGCGGAACTTCAAAGTTGCAGGAAGATTTCAGAGCACTTTCTGATGATCAAGTTGGATTCGGACTGACCATAGGTAATGGAGCGGAAAGCCAGTCAATCGGTGGGGATCGTTTACCATTTGAGTCAATCCGCGATCAAGAGGAAGAGGCAAAGTTGAGAGATTCGATCTCATGTCCAATGACACCCAGAACTCTTTGTCAACAACAGTCAACGTATCCCATCTCCTTGATCCCCACCGGTCCCGATCCATCTTCGACCCCGACTGAATGTTATCTCCCTTCAGGTGTCCCTAGATCCCTGTATGATCATCGTGATTCGTTAGTAGGACCGCGAGATATATCTCTCGAAAGTCTTCAGTCCCAGATCGAGTCCTTAACTGCTGATAATACAAGAATGTCAAGACAGATCCAAGATCTCACTACCCGAGATACAATCCAGTCTGGTATCATCGGTTCGTTACTGAACGAGATGGATTTACTGCGGCGCACTGCAGATACTCTGAATGATCAACTCCGAACGAGTCAACAGGATATCGAGAGATGGAATACCGCTGTAGATAATCTAGTTGGGTGGTTCAACAACGGGAGCGAAACTCATTCAATAGCGAGTGGGATCACAAGCAACGGGCATTCGAATGATCAGAGTGATAGCGGTGTCTGAGAACAGGGGGATGGTGATGTGATGATGGTTCATCAGACTGGAGGTTTGTAGATGAGTCCAATGTAAATTCCAGATGACGATGTATACAGTGTAGTCCTCGCTAGCCGGATTTTCTATACAGGACTTGTGGTGCACTATTGCGCAAAGCTCAATCTTGGTGGTATTTCCCCCGTGTTCTTCTATGTCTTCCCAATCTTCTGTATCTCGCGTATCTTCCGTGTCTTTTCAGGGGAGTGCAGGGCTAAGTAATTGGCAGCGGAACCAGCAACAATGTTCAAGAGTCAGTACCTTCGTCATCAATGTCTCCTTTCATCGTGCAGTTTAGGCCTGGCACTCCTTTCCCAAGCGCTTCAAAGCCCTTTAGAGCGCGAGTAGCTGTCCAGCAGTACATACATGACGAATCCCAAAATTATACAGCTCCACTCCGAATTCTTCGCTTCTGTTGAGTAGATCTCTACGTTCCATAATCGACATAATCTGGTTTCTCACAAGCGAGATATTCCCTATGAACAATCAATACCGAAACCAAAAGGACCAGGATGACTGTACTCACTCTGTCATTTCTGCCACGACTCGCCTGATGTGCGTAAGTACCAAGTCCATCCGAGCCGTCATCCTACTTACCTTGAATCGTCAAATTCTTCCAGTCCATCCGAGAACATATCCTCTTTCTTATATTGCTCCAAGAACGCATTCCTCTTTCTCAACCTATCATATTGGTCCAGCATCCTCTTAAACAGCTATATCCATTAGCGTCCGCGTTGGATCCTCCGAGATCATCCTCGAATGTGGACGTACCGAAGCTATACTCGTATGGTTCGCCATCATCACTCCACTAACCCTATTCCCTGTCGTCCTCCTCTTGGTCAGAGCTACCTGTATACTAGCCGGTCCCCAGGGTATGAAGTTTGCTAATTGTCTTTCTCTTATCCTTAACAAGGATTTATGAACGTCTGTAGGGTCTACATCCCCTTGAATAATGTTGAGACATGAGATGTAGCATGATGATTTGGTCGATGTGGTTGAGACCATTCGGTTTTTGGGTTGAAGCAGTCGACGCATCACGTCAAGGGTAGTAGTTTTACGTATCGATTTGGCCTGCGGTGTTAAGGGAATTTGATTGAATGTGGAGACTACAACTTACCTTGTCAATCTCGTCACCTGTGAATGGCGTATAACTCGTCATGAGGAAATGACAGCGAGGTGTAGGTATGAGACTAGCGATAATCCCGACCAGGTCATTATTCATATAACTCGGATACCTCAGTGTCGTCGTACTCGCTGCCATGACCGTTGATGCCTGAAGATCAACGAGATCCTGAAGACCGCGAGAGTTATAACTTACGAGCTGATTTGTCTGCATAAAACTTGGATCTTGGATATGTAACCTATCCGCTGCTATCCTCGTCAAAGCCGCATTGTCCAGTACTACCACACTATCCGCATTGTTCACTAATCGTTTTGTCGCCAACAGACTGTTGTAGGGTTGAACCACTACATCAGATGACTCGGGAAAGACAGAGTATGTTTGGATGAGTTTCTTGGGGAATCGATCGTTGAGCCTTTCGAGGAGGAATGAACCGAGTCCTGAACCTGTTCCTCCGGCAATACTGTGGAGTAGCATGAAGCCCTACCGAGATACGTTAGCATCGAGCCTAGGTGGTAGGGCATATGTGTGGTGTCGTGTAAGCATGGTGAAGATACAGACCACGACTCACCTCCAAGGAATCACTTCCATCCGCTTCCCTATCTATCATCTCCATCAGATCATCATACACCCTCTCTCCTGCACTATATCCTTGTGCCCAATTATTTCCCGCTCCACCTCCATCTTTCGACAAGAAGATGTTTTCAGGATTATATAGACTCTTGAAGGGCGAAGTAAGGATACTGTTAATGACCTGAATATGCATCAGCCTTGACTTCTTCCGCATACCTTGAGGTCAGAAATAACTCACCCTCGGCTCTAAATCGATCAAGATAGCTCGAGGGATGTAATGTTCGTCGTCTGCTTGATAGAAAAATACGTCTTTCCGATCGCCTTGACCTCCTTCTTGAGCCCATTCTTCGAGATCACCCGTGGGAGAAATACCATGTTCAGCGCATAATTTCTGCCAGAACTAGGGCAGGGTCAACACCATCCTCTTCACGATGAGATACAACTTACTTGTGCTCCAACTGAATAGCAAGATGATCAGTACAGTCTTCCACATATTGATCTACTCACTTTGATTACCCGCCTGACCCGCCTGAGAACGTCAGAGCCGGTTCACAACGCTATGACTTACCTGTAGCGAGATAATTTCCCTTCCCATCCTCTTCCGTGATATTTGTCTCTCTCTCTGTTATTGTACCTTCACAGTAGTTCTGCTTTCCGTCTCCTCGTGTGTGACTACTGCTATTCCAATCTTGACTAATATCAATAACCGATAATGCTGAACATGAATGAATGATGAATGAAACGCGTCGCGTCCAGACGGAAATCCGGGTTTTGACAAATTACGTAATTGTCTTCTGGTTGATATGTTGTTTCCTCTCAACATGAGAGCTATCTATCAAGGTCGTCGTCGGGCAAAAGCTCGCATGCGGACGTCCGTAGTGGTACTGGGGAGGATTGTGGTAGAGCACAATGTGGACAGCTTAATTGTCCTTAAGTGTCCACATAGGAATATGCGCCAAGAGCGGTTGTGTGCTCGGTTGGAGTACCCCTTTGGCTCCTTCCCGTTTGATGGTGTCTTGATGAAGTGTTGAATTTCTGTAATCTCCTTAACCTACCTCTCTATCCTCATGCTACTTCACCTCTCAGGACGACTTTCTCGACCGAGATCTATATATCTACTCTTTGTAGCTCTCATTACCGCCACTGCCTTCTTGACTTACCGCCAATTCATCAGACATATCCCAAAGGTACACCTACATAATGGTGGATTGAGGTATACACCAAAACTTCTACATCCACTCATTCATAAAGTCGTACCATCGCCTGTTGGATACGGTATAGGTGCACCTACATTCTCCCCAAGTTTACTCGCCTCAACGTGGCCGGGTAAGATTCCTCTACCAAGTTTAACGACCAAAGGGAATGTATTGCTCAAACTACATATCTTCTCAATGGGTATCCCCTCGAGTAGGCGTCGTCGCGAATTGATAAGGAGACATTCGCCCTTATACAGTATACCCATCGAATATCGACATTTGGTGGAAATGAAATTCATACTTGGAAAACCGAATCCAGAGTTGGACCAACGTGAAGAGGTTGCAGAGGAAGAGAAGGAGATTGAGGAGGAGATCAAGAGATATGACGATATAATACGAGTGGATGGTTTGGTCAGAGGAGATAATATGAATAACGGGAAAACATGGGAATGGATTAGACATGTAGGAAGGGAAGGGGGAAATGGAGCGTGGTGGGTATTCAAATGTGATGATGATGTGAGTGCCCCTCTTTTCTTATTCAAGTCTTGTAAACAGGTAAATCTGACCATCATAGACTATCCCAATTTTACCCAACTTGCTCACCAAACTCATGGAGCGGAGCGCAAAAACCCCAACATACCTTGGTTCAGCGCTCGGACATTGGCAGGGATACCATTATTACTTTGAAGGGATGATCTATGGCTTCTCGTGGGGTGTGGTGAGTCGTCTTACGATCCCTCTGATAGGAGCCAGTTTGTGTATGGTAGTGATACTTACTTTGTAGGTCAAAAGCATCGCAATGGCCGAGATTGACAAGTTTGAACTACAATACCAATGGGACGAAGATGCCCGTATAGGATCTTTGATGGTGAGTTCCCTCTACATGCCCTTTTTACTGGACGTTCACTGATTAATACAGTTCTCCCTCCCATCCAAACCAGAATGTTCCACTATGTCAACTCTCAACAATCGCCTGTATCCACCATTCTCCTCACCCAACCCCCCTTATTGCAATCACACGATGCCACCTTCACGCGGATGGTGGAATATCCCACCTTCTCCAGATCCACGTACAGGTTTAGAAAGAATAGATTATGGGAACCTAATTGGGAATCATCATCATTGGTGGGTCGCAAACGCCAATACTGCTTTAGCATGGCATGCGTTGAAAGCGGAAGAGGTGAGTTGGGCCGCGAAGCGATCTCATGAATCTCGTAAGAGATAACGAGATTTTGAGATATCTATTCTAATTACGCGATGAAGACTGATCATTCAGGATTATATTCGCGCTTGGAACGAAATTCAAAGTGTTTTCAAGGCGCATCATCGGGAATATACTTGGCAACCGCCAAAAGAGTTCAGAGAGATTGTCATAAAATCTCAAGAGTTATAAGGTCAGGGACCATCGACTTAGACCAAAGGGAACTTGTAGAAAACACATATCGTACAATTGTAATATAAGGATATTTATGGACTTCAGAGATGTAGGCACTTGGATGGGCACTAGTGAATCATCACCCACTTGATGACCTCGGCTGGACTCGCAATTGCCACTGTGCACTACTGCTAATCGTCCATCACCAGATTCACCATTGTCCATATCATGACTAATCGTATATACACAAGTACGTCCAAGTACTCCTATAACTTACCACTAAAGTTCCGAAAGAGAGAACTATATACAAACCCCATGCACTAACCCTATTGAATTTCACCATAATGTCCCAGATCACTTCAGATCTCCGAATTTCGTTCTCTACTTAACCTCACCTGCACCGTGTCCGCGTGATGGTCGTTGACCTAGTAATCACGAGAACGCCATTGATTTGGGTCTCCCAATTTCCCCACTAACAGGCCGACTTCCCACTGGGACATGACTAACCCTCCTACCCTCCTTTTCCTTGTCTTTGCTCTCTTTCATCTCCCTCGCTAGACTAGTCGAGGATGGTGTCCGTCTCGCTATCCTCTCTCTTTGTTTTGTCGCTAGTAACTCCGCCCATAGTGGGTTCGAGGGGATCTTGCCAAGCAATCCATTAAGCGTTGTCATCCTGATATCATCAGTAACGTACTCCATTGCTGAGGGAACCCCTCCGCCCGATGCCGAAGATGTCGTTACTCACCAAACCTCCTTATCACCCTCTTTATCCGCCCAAAAGGTAATTCCCTCTCGATCATCCTCATCTGTCCCCTCTGGATCCCCAAATTCGACTCTAAACGATCTCGGTCGAACACCCAACATCTCATCTTCATCTTTCATCCTCAAAGTCATTCTACTGACTGGTGAACCGGTCCTCTTCCCTGTACCACTTGGGCCTGCTGTCATCGTCGATGACAGACCTTCATCGATATTGAGGTCGATGATTCTCGTGGCTTTACGAAGATCGATTGAAGTGACTTGTTTCTTTGTGACTTCGTTGATAGCGACGAGGTTTCCTCCTATCAATTTGAACATCCTCATCTTGAGATTCTGCGCTGAATTAGTCTTGTCCGTGTGTACGTCAGGGAGAGGGCACTCACCTTGCAATCGCCTCCTTCTTGAGTCAAAACACCCTCGTGATACTCGCATTCATGCCATGCATGATGTCGAATACCCCTTAGACATTCATCTATACACGTAGGCAGTTCCTCGGGCGTCAATCCCGGTAAAGGCGGTAACCTGAAAACCTGCAGTGTGATCTTCGCGACTTGCTTTCTAGGCGATTGAGTCGATCCAGAAGAAGGAGTGGGAGTTACGGCAGATCGATCAGTCTCCCCTTTGAACATTGCAAACATTGGATATCGGATTTCAAGTACTTTTGAATCGCAATTTTTAGCTATTGGCTTGAACGCGACGTGGGTTTTGGCGATAGTGGACGATGAAGGCGTGGCAATGTATTTGGCAATTGTCTCGGCGGCGGGTGTAGGTCGAGTTGGAGGAAGAGGTTGAGGGGTTTGGGATCGGATACTCGACGTGTCTTTACCATCTTTACCAATCTTAGCCTTTCTTGGGGAACCGA
>JALPCA010000021.1:0-38589 GCA_026538345.1 Cryptococcus sp. GC_Crypt_4 | reverse complement strand
ACCTTCCCATACTTTCTTCCTTCCCCTGATTTTATACCCGACAGATCGATACTCCGGGAAGGTCGTATCATATCTGCTTAGAAATATCGATTACACGTGAAACGGTCGACCAATTCACCTCAGGAAGACAGTCATTGTATCTCGTATCGCTGTTATCATAGGTTTACAAAGAGGTTGAGCTAGATAGCCCACTCGCAACATGGCCGACAAGCCTATTGTGGTGAGTGGTCTGTCATGGACGCTACGGTAGAAATAAGCGCTGACCCGGTCCTTCTCATTTTTGATATGACAGTTCACAGAGCACTTACAGGTATGTTTACCTTTCCCACATGATATGCTTGTCGCTGATCGTCGTCTTCTTTCTCCTCACTTTGGCTACCGCACTTTTCACTTCCAATATTGCCCTGCACATTCTCGCGTTTCCACCGATCCGGCTGCTACTGTTCCCATTACCTCGCTTCTTCTTTCACTATCGACAACTCTCGCCTACCCCACTTCATGTATCTTCTGTGCACATAGCTCACTGCGCTTGGTATTCAACCAGCTTCCATCTCATTCCAAAACCTCACTCTTCAATCTGATCATTTCATCTGTGTGTAAGTCATGGTTCACTTGCCTGAGAGTCAAAGAGGGAATAAAGTGAGATCGAGTGGATCGTCGAGGCATAAAAGGCGATGATCAGGTAATCGCAAGGAGGATGCTGACAGCGTTCAGTCGGGAAAATGTCAACGACACAAATCAAGTGGTCATAGTCGATCTAGCAGACGCCAACAATGTCATCCGACGACCCAGTAAGCGATGTGCCTAACGGTCGCAACCCTATTGCTGATCTTGGCAGTTACTGCCGATTCGGCTATCATGCACCCAAAGGAGAAGATCATTGCTCTGAAGTGTGAGTCGAATCTGGGTGGGCTGCCGTGATCATACGGTACTAATGAAACGCAGCGGGTCGACAGCTCCAAGTCTTCAACCTGGCTACAAAACAGAAGCTGGGAAGTCATTTGATGAACGAGGATGTTACCTTTTGGACATGGATCACAGATAGCACTCTAGGTATGGTGACGGACAGGGAGGTCCTGCACTGGAAGGTCACCGAGGGACAACAGGCTCCTCAAAAGGTCAGTGACCAATACAGATACACTGTCAAAGCGGGCTAAATCTAGATTAGGTGTTCGACAGACATGCGTCGTTGAGCGGCAATCAGATTATCAACTACCGGGTCTCCCCTGATGGAACATGGCTCGTACTTGTCGGTATCTCATCGAACCCAGCAGCAGGTCAACCAGGACAGAACGCTTTCAAGATCAAGGGAGCCATGCAGTTGTACTCCACAGAACGAGGTGTCTCCCAGCCGATCGAGGGTCACGCTGCTGCTTTCGCCAGTGTCAAGCAGGACGGTGCTGCAAGCCCCAGCAAATTGTTCGCTTTTGCAGTAAGGACCGCTACCGGAGCTAAGGTAAGTGATATGACTGTTTGATACGTGTGCAAAGCTAAATAGCAAAGCTACACATCGTTGAAATCGGTCACCAAGCACCAAATCCTCCTTTCGCTAAGAAAGCTGTTGATGTCTTCTTCCCTCCTGAGGCCACAAACGATTTCCCGGTCGCCATGCAGGTCTCGGCCAAGCACGGTATCATCTACTTGGTTACAAAGTTCGGTTTCATTCACCTCTACGAGATGGAGACAGGTCAGTGTATCTACATGAACCGGATCTCCGGGGAGACGATCTTCACGACAGCTGAGTATGAGCAATCACACGGTATTATTGGTGTCAACAGGAAGGGACAAGTGCTCAGTGTTAGCGTGGACGAGGACACAATTGTACCATACATTCAACGTGAGTTTCACTGGTTCTTTGCGAGGCTTTCACCTTACATGATTAGAAACACTGAACAACCCTGAATTGGCCATCAAACTTGCTCAAAGAGCCGGTCTTCCCGGTGCCGACCACATGATTCAGCAACAATACCAACACTACAT
This sequence comes from Cryptococcus sp. GC_Crypt_4, assembly GCA_026538345.1. Taxonomy (NCBI): domain Eukaryota; kingdom Fungi; phylum Basidiomycota; class Tremellomycetes; order Tremellales; family Cryptococcaceae; genus Cryptococcus; species Cryptococcus sp. GC_Crypt_4. The sequence goes on along the minus strand of JALPCA010000021.1, from coordinate 36,609 downwards.
GCAAAGTGGACAATACGCGGAGGCTGCCAAAATCGCTGCCAACTCCCCACGAGGTCTCCTCCGAACACCGCAAACTATCGAGGCTTTTAAGCAATTACCAAATGTCCCTGGAACCCTGTCCCCCATTCTCCAGTACTTCGGTATCTTGTTAGAGAAGGGAGAACTCAACAAGTATGAATCACTAGAGTTGGCACGACCAGTCATTCAACAGGGTAAAAAGCAGCTGTTGGAGAAGTGGCTCAAGGAGAACAAGGTGAGTTTTCGTGAATCTGTGCTGAGATTGGGCTGATGTCGTCACAGCTCGAATGCAGTGAGGAACTTGGTGATCTCGTTCGACAAGCCGACATGAACCTCGCTCTGTCCGTCTACCTACGTGCCAATGTCCCCAACAAGGTTGTTGCTTGTTTCGCAGAACTCGGTCAATTCGACAAGATCGTTCTATACTCCAAGAAGGTCGGATACACCCCCGACTACGCTCAGCTCCTCCAACAACTCGTCCGAATCAATCCAGATAAAGCATCCGAGCTCGCTACACAGCTTGTCAACGATGAAAGTGGACCAATGGTGGATCTTGAGCGAGTGGTCGACATCTTCATGTCGCAAAACATGATTCAACCAGCTACCTCCTTCCTCCTCGACGCTCTCAAGGACAACAAGCCAGAGCAAGGTCCACTGCAAACTAGACTCCTGGAGATGAACCTGATTAACGCGCCACAAGTCGCGGATGCCATTTTGGGCAACGAGATGTTCACCCACTACGACCGACCCAGAATCGCCAACTTGTGTGAGAAAGCTGGTCTGATGCAAAGAGTAAGTGTCACTCTCGTTGCGCTTCCGGATTGGGAGAATTCGGCTAACGCTGTCAGGCTCTGGAACATTACGAGGATCTCAACGACATCAAGCGATGTGTTGTTCACGTCAACCTGTACAACGCAGAGTGGCTCGTCAATTACTTCGGTAAACTTACCGTTGAGCAGTCCCTTGCTTGTCTGCATGAAATGCTTCGATCCAACATGAGACAAAACCTCGCGGTCGTTGTACAGATCGCTACCAAGTACTCTGATCTTCTTGGCCCCGTCAAGCTCATCGAGCTCTTCGAGCAGTTCAAGAGTTCCGACGGTAAGTTCATGCCTGTACAGTCAACGGATCCAGGCTGATGATCCAGGTTTGTACTACTATCTCGGATCTGTCGTCAACCTCAGCGAGGACCCAGAGGTCCACTTCAAGTACATCCAGGCTGCCACTCGAACTGGTCAAATCCGAGAAGTTGAGCGAATTGCCCGAGAATCAAACTTCTACAACCCTGAGAAGGTCAAGAACTTCCTCAAGGAGGCTAGACTTTCGGACCAGCTGCCTCTCATCATTGTTTGTGATCGATTCGACTTCGTTCACGACCTTGTTTTGTACCTGTACCAGAATGGTCTCACCAACTTCATCGAGATTTACGTTCAGAGAGTCAACTCTGCTCGAACTCCTCAAGTCATTGGTGGTCTACTTGATGTCGATTGTGAAGAGTCGATCATCAAGAACTTGTTGCTTTCTGTAACCGGTGCATTCCCTATTGAAGAGCTTGTCGAGGAAGTCGAGAAACGAAACCGATTAAAGCTTATTCTTCCCTGGCTCAACAGCAGAGTCGAGCAAGGCTCTACCGACCACGCCGTTTACAACGCCATTGCAAAGATCTCAATCGATTCAAACAACAATCCAGAGGCATTCCTCAAGGAGAACAATCTCTACGACCCTGCTATTGTCGGTAAATACTGTGAGAAACGGGACCCTTACCTCGCCTACATTGCATACGCCAAGGGATTCTGTGACGATGAGCTCATCAACATCACCAACGAGAACCAAATGTACAAGCACCAAGCCAGATACCTCGTCAAGAGGAGAGAGGTGGATCTGTGGACACAGGTTTTGGACCCGGAGAGTATACATAGACGAGCACTAATCGATCAAGTCATCGCCACTGCTATTCCAGAGTGTACCGACCCGGATGATGTCTCTGTTACCGTCAAGGCGTTCATGCACATGGAACTTCACGGCCCTCTCCTCGAGCTACTGGAGAAGATCATCATCGAGCCCAGTCCATTCAGTGACAACAAGTCTCTCCAATCCCTCATGTTCCTCACTGCCATCAAGAACGACAAAGGCAAGGTTATGGGTTACATCAACAAGCTTTCCGGCTATGATGTCCAGGCTATTGCCAAGGTCGCCACCGAGGCTGGTCTTTACGAAGAGGCATTTACGATCTACCAGAAGCACGATATGCATGCGGAGGCCATGAATGTGCTTGTCGAGCACATGGTGTCGATCGACAGAGGTTTCGCTTATGCCAACAAGATCAATCAGCCTGCTGTTTGGTCCAGACTTGGTAAAGCACAAATCGACGGTCTCCGAGTTAAGGACGGTATCGACTCCTACATCAAGGCTGAGGATCCGTCCAACTTTGCTGAAGTTATTGAAATTGCCAACCGAGCTTGCAAAAACGACGTTCTCTTTCGATACCTGCAAATGGCTAGAAAAACCGCTCGAGAGCCAACAATCGATACCGAGCTCGCTTACGCTTATGCGAAGACCGACAGATTACATGACATGGAGGAGTTCCTGTCGATGACTAATGTCGCCGATGTACTCAAGGTTGGAGAAAAGTGTTTCGAAGACGAGTTGTACCAGGCCGCGAAATTGCTCTTCTCGAGTATTTCAAACTGGGCTCGATTAGCTACTACATTGATTTACCTCGGTGAAAACCAGTCCGCTGTCGATGCTGCTCGAAAAGCCGGTAACACACAGTGAGTAACACGTCCTTGTCCAGATGGTTCTTTCTAAAATGCATTAGGGTTTGGAAACAGGTCAACGCTGCTTGTGTCGACAAGAAGGAGTTCCGATTGGCCCAGATTTGTGGTCTGAACTTGATTGTGAGTCAGCTGTTCCGTTGTCGACGTATTCTGACGAGACATCAGGTCCATGCCGAGGAGTTGCCTGCTCTGATGTCTCTATATGAGCGAAATGGATACTTCGATGAAATCATCAGCTTAATGGAAGGCGGTCTCGGTCTTGAGCGGGCCCACATGGTAAGCTTCCCGTGTGATGGTTCGATGTGATGTTGACAGTCTTAGGGTATGTTCACGGAATTGAGTGTCTTGTACGCCAAGTACAGACCCGAGAAGCGTGAGTGATTCGCACTGCGTACCTTTTGTGATGGCTGACTCGTATCTTAGTCATGGAGCACCTCAAGCTCTTCTGGCAACGAGTGAATATTGTGAGTGCCTGATATGGAGAGGCCATCGATGATGTGCTGACTCCTCTCTAGCCTAAGGTTATTCGTGCTGCTGAGCAAGCCCACCTTTGGCCAGAGCTTGTCTTCCTCTATATTGTTTACGGTGCGTTTTGATAGGCAGCAGCCAAGGGCCTCAGCTGATGTGTACAGATGAGCCGGATAATGCCGCTTTGGCGATGATGGAGCGACTGGCCGATTGGGATCACGATCAGTTCAAGAAGGTCGCCGTCAAGGTTGCCAACATGGAGATTGCTTACCGGGCTGTCAGCTTCTACCTACAACATCAAGTGAGCCAAATCTATTCAGCCCGCCAACATCTGCTTATTGCATTAGCCTAATCTCCTACCTGACTTGCTTTCCGCTTTGACCCCTCGTCTTGATCACGGCCGGGTTGTCAAGATCTTGCAAAACGAGGACCATTTACCACTCGCCAAACCATATCTCGTTGCTACACAAAAGCTCAACATTGCTGTCGTCAACGAGGCTTACAACGATTTGCTGATAGAGGAAGAGGATCACGTTACGCTTCGAAGCAGTCTCGAGACCCACGACCAGTATGATGCTATCAAGCTGGCCAAGCGGCTGGAGGGTCACGAGTTGCTGGAATTCAGACGTATTGCTTCTCTGTTATACCGAGTAAGCTCGTCCCCTTGTGCTTGAGGGCACTAGCTGACAATTTCCAGCTCAACAACATGTATGAGGAATCTCTAGGTCTCAGTAAAGCCGATAGATTGTGGCGAGACGCCCTCGAGACGGCTGCCGCTTCCAAGGACATTGCTGTTGCCGAGGAGCTCGCTGGCTACTTTGTTTCGATCGGTAATAAGGATGCCTTCACTGCTATCCTGTATGTTTGTTTCGAATTGGTCAGACCGGACTTTGTCGAAGAGATGGTGAGTGCTTCATGGTCGTATTGATAGGTCTATCTGACAATCACACAGTCATGGCGATTCGGTTTGGGTGATTTCGCCAAGCCTTATTTCTTGCAGCAACAACGAGACCAGGTCACCAGAGTGAGTTGACAAACATCTATGCATCGAGTGGCGCTGATCAGTATCAGGTTGCGGCCATGGAGAAGCAACTCAAAGAGTTACTGGAGAAAACAAAGAAGGACGATCAATCGGAAGAGCCATCATCGCTGGTTGGTAGTGGACTAGGAGGTCGATTGATGATCGGCGGACCATCGTGAGTGCAGACCGCCTTCTCTCGGATTATCTGGCTAATGTCACTTCCAGGGGATACGCAAACGGTGGCATGAACGGTATGATGGGTCAACCGACTGGAATGATGGCACAACCGACTGGGTTCTATTAGTCTGATGACGGGTTTGTTGTTTCCTAGTCGCGATATAGAACTTCCCCCTCGGCGATACCCCTAAAACGACATCTCTTCGCAATGTGTACCCAATTTTTTCCTTAATTCAGGCAGATCCAGGTGGAAAGAAAAAGAAAAGTAAGGGAAGGATCTGGGTTTTATAGCATATCTCTTTCTCTCTTATACGACTTATGACATAAAGTAGATGAATCAAGGATCAAGTGTGACTGATTTCCAAACGTGATTCAGCTGGTTTTGCTGCCAGCACCGGCTAGGTCAGAGTAGAAGCGGAGAGCTAATGCCAGTGTGTGGTATCTCGACAGATCCTGAAGCGAACGAACACCTAAAGTTTGAGATAAACTACCAGACGCCCCCGAATCGTCATGATCGGTCGGATTACTATCCATTACCAGGGTAGGAAACGAGATTATGATAGTCGGGGCGAGGAAGCGACACTATAATCACGAAAAGAATCGCACGACCGACCGTGCACTCCTCTGAGCTGAGACGACATCAAAAGGCCCGTTGCCGGTCCTTCAAGCTCTCTTCCGCAAGGTGATATCGGCCTTGGAATTTCGTTGACACATATATACGAATCACCCTGTAAACTCTTTGAGGTGTCCGTTCGTACCTTCATGGCACTAACAGACATCAACCGTCAATACTCGATTGGGAAGCATTGCTATGAGCCTCATTGGTCGCACCTTTTGCCACCATATAGTGATAGTGACTATAGGATGAAGCTGCCAGGTTAGCTCAAACATTAGTCAAGGACGGGCTGTTGACATAGAGCAATGTATTGTAAGCTATTTTTTAATGGAAGGAATAGAATAATATCATCGTCATCGCCAACAATTTGCGCTGTTCCTTCCAATATGCGACTGTATACGGAATATATCGACCAAGTCCATATTGTCAGCAGGACAAACTCACAGCAGAGACAAAACATGAACGAATTCTAATGCATCCTCATCATACTCCATCCAAGACCCGTTCAACCCGATAAAGACCCGTTTCTCCTCAGTCCAAAATCGCAAATACTGGGAAGTGGGATCTCGATCATTGGCATTGAGCTGTAGTCGATCAAATCACTGAATCAGCTTCGTCAGGTGGGCGCTCTCCATTCCCGTTGTACCACTCCCAGAACTTCGTGATGGCTTTGCTGGTCCCGGTATATGCGCTCAAACCAGCGAGGTAGAGTGTATCAATGTTGTCTTTGGTCCATTCAGGGTATGTAGTGGTTTGATCATTTCTTGCTTCGTTCAGCTCTGTCGACCAGTGTGCATTGAGGGATACCTCCAATTCATCCAATTGTTCCAGAATGAGATCGCACACACGTTTCCTCTCCCTGAAAACGACTTTCCACTTACTGTTGTCGTCTCCTAAGAGGTTGAGGGAAGTCTCAAATAGGGTTCTTTCCTCTTCGATCTCCGATCGGAAATCCTTCAGCATATTCTTACTGGCTTGAATGATACGTGTCTCTTCGTCATACTTGATCGACCGAGAGAACAAGTTAGAGAGATTCCTGACGTGTTTCATATGTTTTTTGTCTCTTCGCAGGCTGTAGGGGACACTTATTGGGACTTGTAGCTTGGTCGCCGAGTATTCCATGAGGTGACCGGTGGCAAAGTGTGTCATTGCGTTCAAATCGTAAAATTTCTTGAATGCTTCTTCGCTCATGGCATAAGGATCCGGGAGGCTGGCTGCATTGCTCAGATCAATTGAAGTTAGGTCGATGTTAGCCCTGTCAGTCATGGTGCACAGAATACTTCGACAAGACGTTGAGTAGAAAGTACGACCTTTTATAAGCACCCCGAGCGTCATTTTGAATGAAACAAAGGACCCTCTTTCCTACCACAAATCGCACAAAAAACCGAGCAAGTGGCAGATACAACGACACGACTAGTATCCTTTCACTATACCCGCGTTTATTTAGGAGAGTCAACGGTCGTTGTAACCCGAATGTGGTACTGTCACAACGCAGTACATGGTCGCTGGTCTCGTGAACGTCATATACCTATAGCATTTATTTCAAATATCAGAAGCATGGTCCAGCGGTCAGCACCTCGATCGACTGATGGTACTCTGAGACCCGGATCAGATCCGAGTAGAGGGGCCGCCCGGTGAAAACAGATTTCGCTAATGGCCTGCGGAACCAAAAGATGAAACACCGGAATCAGGGTTTCAATAGTAATTGCCACTCGATCGCCACAATTTGGTTTGTTTACGCGCAGTAAACCGCAGGCTGAGCGTCTTGGTGTAATACATCCTTTCATCACACACTCCAAGTATCTTTTCACACTGTACTTTCCTTCTCGACTATCTTTCAGTCATACACTACGCTCTGATTCGATTATCACCTGTATTTCAAAATGTTCAACTTACTCAACCTACTACCCCTCTTACCCCTGATCTCAGCTGCGACATACCCACGAACGGAATCTTGGGCAGGTGATGGATTCCTGTAGGTCAATCTGGTTCATTTGTTGCTCCACAGCTGATCTTTTTCAGAGATGGCTTCACATACGATGCATCGACATATGACAATACGACAAAGTGAGTGAAAGGGCACAGATCAAGAACAAAAGCTGATCGCTTCAGTGGTGACACATTCTGGGCGACTGCTGCCAATACTTCCTTGATCTATACCACTAGTGCTAATACTGTCATCCTGAAGGGTAAGCTACGTCTTTCGTCGCCATACCCCGAGATAACTGACAGCCGTTTCAGTCGATAATACCACTATTGTCCCCTATAATGAAAAGCGATATGCACCGAAACTCCACTCAAAAACAGCATACGAGATCGGTACTGTGATAGTTATGGACGCCATACATATGCCTTACGGATGTTCTGTCTGGCCAGCTTTCTGGACTCAAGGAGCAAACTGGCCAGCAGGAGGTGAGATTGACATTATGGAAGGCATCAATCAACAGACTACCAATCAAATCGCTCTTCACGCCGAAAGCGATAATTGTACCGCTGTGAGCAATACAGCTATGACCGGTACGATATCTGCTGCGAATTGCTCGACAGAAGCGAACAGTGGATCGGGCTGTACAGTCACAGATTCGAATACCGCGACATACGGAGCTGGATTCGCTGCGGCCGGTGGCGGTGTCTACGTGACTGAGTTCGCAGCGGATGCTATTAGAGTGTGGTTTATGACTGTGAGTATGGGTGGCCCAAGGTGTGTGTATAGTGACTGATGATATGCACAGAGATCTGCCATTCCTAGCAGTATGACAGTTGATGCGACTTCCATCGATACTTCCACACTTGGTACACCTGTTGCGGAGTATTCGTCTTCAGGATGCGATATCAGCTCACTGTTCTCTCGTGAGTTCAATGATCAGCAGATAGCACGGTTATCTGATGTATACAGCTCAAATCCTCACCATCAACATTGCCCTCTGCGGTGATTGGGCTGGTCAGGCTTCCATCCTAGCTGAGACTTGTCCAGCTCTCGTCGGCGACGCTACATGGTGAGCCGTGTATCTCCTCCTCCTTTGATCATACTCATGTAGAATCAGCTACACAACCTACGTTATCAACGATGCAGGAGCGACTTACGCCAATGCATACTTCGAGCTTAACTATATCAACATTTACTCGAGCTCCACTGGAACGTCTAGCGCTAGCGCCAGTTCCACATCTACCTCTACAGGTGCTAATCGAACAAACTCACCTACGACTACTCGAACTATCGGAGCGGCAGCCACGTCAGGAGCCTCTGGTGCAGCTCAATCTTCTGGTGCGGCTTCGCATGGGGCATCAGCGGAGATGATAGGGTTGAAATGGGTCGGAGCAGTCGTTGGAGGTATCGTGTTGGGATTCACATGGATAATGTAGGGTGTAGATCTTTGTTGATTTAGATGTAGATGAAGAGTAAGAGATTAATAGAAGTAATGAATAATGATAACGAACGATCTCTGCATGAACAGGAGCTTGTTTGGTTCCGGGATCAGAATCAACGCGGATCAGACCTTACCTCTATATACAAAGCTCAATGTTTCTCGTCTTAAACGAACTCTGTATTCTCTCCTGAGTGATACATATGGCCTGATTCGCGATGGACAGGAAAACTTTAGCCCTCATGCGCAAGACCGCCAAGGCGATTGTCAGAAAAGCTTCAAAGCCAGGAGGATCATTGGAAAGACAGGAATTTACAATGGGTATAGCTAGACGAGAGATTAGTGAAGCTATGGGACTTGGACCAGATGGGCTGGAGGGAAAAGAGCTCAAGTTGGAGGTGAAAGAAGCGGTGACGAGTGCTTTGGTAAGAACGTTCTTCTCCCCTTGACTAAGGACATGAAGGAAAGGAAGGGTGTTAATGATGATAGGCTGAAATGGCAGAGGATAACGAGCGGGACTCTGAAGATAAAGTGGAAAGTCATGACAGGAATAGAGAAGAAGATAGTGAGGAGGCAGAAGAAATAGAAGATATAGAAGATATACAGATGTCACCGGAGAAGAGTGGGAAGGTGACAATACCAGTCAAAGAGAAGAGTAAGGGGAAACCAAGTCAATCGAAGAAGAAGACGATAAGGAAAGGGACACAAAAGAGGAGCAGTCCTGAAGTAGTGAATATTGACACTTCTGAGGATGAGGACGAGAAGAAGGTAGTGGAGGATATGAAAGGCTCGCGCGATAGTAGAGGATCAAGGGATGAGAAGTCGAAACCTGTCGATATCGACGCGAAGGTGAGTTGGGTAATCATGTTTCGCGATGGAGAGCGACAGGAGCTGATCATCATAGTCTGAATCTGAGATGTCATCGGTATATGATGTTGCGCCATCGCGAAAACGAGCCAAGATCGAATCTACAGGGTCAACAACGAGAAAGAGGAAATCACAAGGAGGGAACGATATTGATGATGAGCCGAGGATATCGTCAAAAAGCAAAACCAAAGCAAAGGTCAGCTATATGATATTTATACACGTCAAGCTGATACAAAGCTATAGGCTAAGAAGGATCCAAATGAAGGTGTAAGTCTGGTATAGGGGGAACCTCGAAAAGTGAAGTGCTGATTCTGATTTACAGCTCTCACCAGACGAAGCGAAGGTTGCAGATCTCAAGAGAATAATAGTAGCCTGTGGAGTGAGAAAACAATGGTAGGTCATCACTAGACAGATAGTCCTGGAGAACGAAACTGAGTTCCGGTAGGGCAAAAGAGCTTGCAGATTGTCCGAATGTAAGACCGGTTTTTATTCTCACCATATAGATTCAGGGCTGATCGGTACGTAGGCTCGAGATCAGCGTTGGAAATTGGAACATATGCTGCGAAGCTTGGGTATGCAAGGGCAACCGAGTCTGGGAAAGGCGAAAAGTCTGAAGGAACAAAGAGAGTTAGCAGCTGAACTCAGTGAGTCATCGGATTGATTGGAATCACAGTGTTCAACCCTGTCCATGTGTAAACATGATTCACATTTCAGGATCTGGGCAAGATCAATGGCTTATGTGTATAGACGATGTAAAGGAGTTCGAGGCGTCCAGAGGGGTTTCAGCCGGAAGGACATCGCGAAGCAAAGGAAAGACGAAGAAAGATTCTGATGACGAAGACGAGGAAGAAGAAGCTAGCGGAAATGATAAACCAAAAGAGCAAGTAAGTGGACTACTCGAATGCTCGGAAGTAGACTACGAGCTGACGTATTTACAGTCAGCTATGGGAGCTGTCATGGATTTCTTGGCGGATGTAGAGAGTGATAGCGAATAGAGCGATCAGAGAATCAGTTAATGTCTGGGGTTAGCGATGCATGTACGATGACTATTATCTATCCAGTCATATCTTGGTCATGTAGGTATTATTGGAAGGACAGTTGACTTGACGTGACGGTCTTACGCAGCAAAAAATATGCCGTACGCGACTGATCATCGTCGCTCTGGCTCATCTCGTATACAGTCGCAGCATGCAGGAACATCAGTTTTCGACAGACCAAGACGGCTATCAATCTCACTCAAGACCCAAGTTAGGCCTTGTACACCTATGCAGATAGAGAAGTATTCAATACGCGATTTACTTCTTTTTGTGTTCAGATCCCATTGTGAAAAGTCAATCTTTACCCTGAAAAGCTGAAACTTGAGTTTTGGGTGAACAACAAAGGTCTGGACCTGTTCTTGATTCAATTTCATACTGTTCTATCTCTCTCCCTCTTCTACATCTCTTATCTTCTCTCATCCTCTCAGCCAAGTCGGATCACCACACAGTCGTTACTACGCCATCGATATCTCGCTGGACGAGATCTCACTATCCTACATCAAAATCACCTCGAACTACATCAGCTGAAACGCTCCGACCCCTTTGTCTAGATACTTCGCCTTGCTCCCTCTAGACATCCATCTCGTCTTTGACGACTGTCATTCCCTTTCGTCGCTCTCTTCTAATTGTCCATTACGCCCCTGTGTGTATAGACTTCGGTTGTCACTGCCCGCAACCGCGTTGATCGATATCTGTGCGTCGAGGTGTAAATACAGTCAAGCCTCCTTTGGTTGTATCGTCCATCGATTATCGACTCTTGGAGTTCACTACTACTCCTCATATCCTCATATCACTTTGACTCTCGTCTTAAGTAGGTTCACCGGGATATCTGTGCAGCCTGGAGGAATACCACCAAAATGTGCTGCGAAGCGAATTGGAAGAGAGAGGTTGTACCAGATCATAAGGTGGGTTGGATCCATCTTTGCAATATGTTGTCCAAACACGTATATGAAGAACGATGACTAACGAGACAGTTCGACTTTATCAATGTCCGGGAGTTCCACCGTAGCGATTTCATGACCAGGTTGAAGTAAGTTGATCATAAGCCTAAACCCCCACTTCGCTTCCTCTGAACAGTATTGACGGCCTGATCAGGTATATCTGGAAGTACGTTCTTGTTCTCAAAGCCATCACCATCATGGTCTTCGATATCTTCACAGCAACTACAATGATCCTCTCTGACCATGTCAGTATACAATAGTAATTTTTGGACATAACTGATCATATATAGTGGACCAACGCAATCCAAAGGAAATGTGGAGATAATTGCGCAGTCGAAGTGCAGTTCAAGATCGCGAAATGGGTATTTGTAGGCTGTATCATCTTCTCCTTCTTATTAGTGGGTGTGCTTTGACCGTATTGTTCATAGTTAGCTAACGGTTGCAGTACGGCTATGAGGCATGGAAAGCGAGAAAAGTGGTTCGATCGAGGGATATCTCGTACGCCTTTACCAACCTCATGGCGAATGACTATTACTCCTTGAGTGTGTATAGATCTATAGGCGTTCCTCTACAGTGCTGATAAGCTTAGAATCATACGATACTTTCTGCCTCTTTTGTCATATCAACAACTCCACAAAGAAGACCGATGATCTTGCTTTCTTCGTCTACTTCTCTTTCAAGGGTAGGACGCTTGATTCCTAGGTCCCCTGTTGCTAACTAGAACAGAATGGAAACGACTGCTTTTAGCCGATGGTCCCCGTCAATCCATCAACGCTCTTACCCTCTACTCCTTCGCTTATGCTAATGGGTGGACGACTGATATCCCTTCGTATTGGGACAATTCACCGGTTATTGCCATGCTGTTGTTCACTATGATTGCAACTGTTTTGATCTTTGCGGGATCTCTGATACTCTTGATTGCGGCTGCGATACTGTATGTTCCCCTGCTGTGCTACATCCAGGGAAATCTCAAGGTGTGTCTGGTCTGCAGTTGTCAATCGGGATATACACTGACGGTCGTCCAGGAATATGTTTGTCACAAGGTTGACAAGGTGAGCTAGCCGGAGTATGAGAACGAAAATGAGCTGACATAGTGAGCGTATCGCTGAACTGATAAAGAGAAAACAACGGGATCGAATTCGACGAAACGCGGCTCTTGAGAAGAAAATGGCCAATGGGAGTGTCAAGGGAGTTGAAGCCTCTGGAGGTTATATCCCTCAGCCTACTCTGCCAAACGTTTCGCTCGATGATGAAGACTTGGCTCTGAAAAGGAAACTTCAGGCAGAGCGAAGACCAAGAAAGGAGTATGTCGATTACGAGGTTAACCCAAGTCAACCGGCATATCCACCTACACTTGACTACGCACAGCCGTATGGAGAGATGTACGACGATTACGGAAGGTCAGTTCGTAGCCAAGTTGAGCAGCTCCATGCTGACCCATTTAGCTCTACGAACTTAGCCGCCCATGCTGCTTCCCCTGGACTCGCTTATCCCCCTCCATCAGCGATATATCAGTCAAATTCATATACATCTGCTCAACCATCTTTCCCTCCTTCGAGATCTCATTCTGATCTGTCAACAAGACGGGTGAAACAAGAAGGCGGACCTTATGGGTATTACGACCATCCAGAAGCGTTACCATATGAACAGCCCTTACCTCCCCATTCGGCTCAATATGGTTACTCGAGTGCTTATCGGGATCCGAACCCTAATGCTGGACGTAGGGATTGGCGATGATCATGAGTATCTGGGGTTGTTGCATTATAATTGTAGTTGATCATGTATGTATACATCAGTATCTCGACTTGATTGATCCTCCAAATTACCTTCAAATACCAAATGAGGGTCATCGAATAGGCGATATACCGCGTGGAGCAGGAATCGCGCCTATTCTGGATTTGTAGTCGGAAAGTTGAAACGGTTGAATACATCAAGTGTGATGACTGACCTATATCGTTTGCTCGTCACTTCACGAACAGTGTAGCTCTATTAGCCATCTAGAGGAGGTATTGCACAGACAAACTCAAGAATATAAAGTGACAATCAAAAATGGCCTTACCAACACCTGAAGCGCTCCAATCCATCATCCTCAACCTCCTCGACTCCAATCCAAGTGGAACTATAGATGACTCTCGAGAGATTGAATACAATGGCTCGAAACTCCAATCTGTAGAAGGACAAGAAGTTGTGAAGAGTGTACTTGCGAGTCTATGGTCTAAAGAGGTAAGTCATGTTTCTCTCAGCAGCTTTTGTGCTCTATGTCAAAACAGAATAGGCTGGATCAGCGACTGACACTGCGTAGATGATCGAGTTTAAGCAGATCACTACTACTTCCTTCACGTTGACATCAGAGGGAAATACTATTGCGACAGAAGGATCTCATGAGGTCAGGGTTTGGTCGGCTTTACCTGTAAAGGGGGAAGGAGAAGCAGTTGGAATACCGCAATTGCAGGTGAGTCTTTGAGGACTTTCGTAGCAAGTAGGGTAGAGTCGAAAGCTGATTGAACTATCAGAAAACCCTCGGAGCAGACATTACGAAGATTGGACAACAGAGGGCATTCAAGAATAAGTGGATAGCAAAGGAAGGAGCAGGTTTCGTTCGAGCTGTGAGTGGTCTGGACGATATGTCAATATTGTGCTAAAACCGATATGATCAGGTCGACTCAGTCAACGACGAAACATCAGAACAACTCAAAGTGGTTCGAGAATCAGGTCAGCATCCATCAGGGGAATCTGTCTTGAAGGAATTGCAAAAGAGAAAGTTGATTCAGCCAAAGTGAGTACAACGTGCTAGTCCTACCAAGAGTTTTCACTGATACCGAAAGGAAACACATCCATTATTCAGTTAGTAAAGGACCTCAGTTTGCTACAGAGGTCAAACAGTTGGAAACGGATTTGACAGTGGAGATGATTGCATCGTGAGTTTGACATCCCTGATGCGCATATGTGATCTATATGCTGACAATACCCAGTGGCGCATGGAAAGACTCCTCTTTCAAACAATACAACTTTGCTGCTGCAGGTCAACCTACCGAAGGTGGTGCTCTGCATCCGCTATTGAAGGTCCGAGAGGAGTTCCGACAAATCTTCTTCGATATGGGGTGAGTTTGTCTGTGATCTTACTTCTTGGAGACGTGCTCATGTTCATCTAGTTTTACTGAGATGCCAACGAATCGATTCGTCGAAAGTGCCTTCTGGAACTTCGACGCTATGTTTGTTCCCCAACAACATCCTGCTAGAGAAATGCAAGACACTTTCTATGTCAAGGGTGAGTCAAAGATTTCCCTCAATTTGATAGGATGCGTTTCGACTCCGTACCAGAGCTCATTGCTGATTCCGTAGACCCTGTCAAGGCTCTAAGACCAGAAGAGGGATACTATGAGAAAGTCCGAAAGACACATGAAACCGGTGGTTATGGATCAATAGGATATCGAGCACCTTTCTCTAGAGAAGAGTCTGAGAAACTCCTCCTTCGAACACATACCACTTCAGTCTCTACCGATATGTTATACCAGATTGCCAACCAGCCCGGAGGTTTCAAGCCAGCAAAGATGTTCTCGATAGATCGTGTGTTCAGGTAAGTTTAGTTGAATAGCTCGATAGTGACTTGACTGATTACCATCAGAAACGAAACTGCAGATGCTACGCATTTGGCCGAGTTCCACCAAGTCGAAGGTGTTGTCGCAGATTACGATATCACATTGGGTGACTTGCTCGGTGAGCTAGCAGGCACAAAGGGCATTGTGATCAAGCTGACAAGCCTAGGTTTCATGAAGGCATTCTACGCTAAGACCGGCAACCACAAGCTAAGGTTCAAGCCAGCTTACAACCCATACACAGAGGTGAGAGTCGAGTATAAAATATACTTGGCAAAAGCTAACATGTTTCAGCCTAGTATGGAGATCTTCTCATGGCATGAGGGTCTGCAAAAATGGATCGAAATTGCCAACGTAAGTCTATACGATCCATCACGGGCATCGATGCTGAACCAGTCTAGTCTGGAATGTTCAGACCGGAAATGTTGGAACCGATGGGACTACCTAAAGGAGTCAGAGTGCTGGGTTGGGGTATGAGTTTAGAACGACCGACTATGATCAAGTGAGTGATGGTCTCGAATTGTTGCTTTATAGAACCTGGGCTGACTCTTCCAGATATAAGATTCAAGATATACGTACACTTGTTGGTCACAAGACTGATCTTGCTACTGTCAAAGTCAGAGAGGCCGTCCGACTGGAAAAGGGTGATGATTAGTTGTTTTGATCTTGCTATGCATCATCTACCTCGAATGTCCCTCATTACATGTAGGTCGAGACTATTGACGAGGTCGCCTGGTGTAACGCGAGAAAAGAGACAATGAAAAATGCATGGTGAGAATCTACCGATTTATATAAGAGAAAGAAAGAAAATGTTCATCGATAGAATCGCTACAGAGCCAAGAAATATATGAATTACCCTTCTAGAAACCTGCCCTTCCTTATTCTTTGCCAGTGTTGATCTTGTGCATCTCCTCTAGCACATCGAGGATCGTACTGGCACTCCACGCTTGTGTATTACACGAATCGTAACAATAAGCACCGTCTGGTCTGGTCAGCTGCGCTCTCCTTGATACAAATACCACTCACTATCATTTGTCAATTCTGGTAGACCCCTCCAAGCATCATTCTCAATATGTCTAGCGTGTTTTAACAAAATGTTTGAGATGTAATGCGTTGTAATTGATGCGTCCTGGCAAGTATAAGTTTCTGACTGAGAAGGATAATCTCCGCAACTTACCTTCTTGCCTTCACCGGCCAATCGATCGAATTTGAGCCATGCCATCAAGAACCAACCAGTCGGGAAAACCCACTCAGGGCCTTGGTGGTACTGCACAAATTAGCTTCGTAACCTTTTACTGCTAGCGAACTCTCACATTCCAGCCCTTAGCAATTGATTGATCCGTACCATCATTCGAGTTGTCGTAGTTCGGTCGATACTGCGAGTCGGCAGGATCAAGAGTCTTCATACCGAGAGGACCTCTCAAGTTGGCGTCAACGATTCTGAGCGCACCCATAGCTCGTTCAGGGGTGAACAACTCTGGTGCGACAATCATAGCGAGAGGAAAGTTAGATCGTAGCTGCCTCTATTAGCCAAGACCCTCGACGTATACAAATATTAATATCGGCTCACTTGGTAGTCCGACCATTCTCGCTCTCTGGGTGTACCGTAGACATCCTTGTAGATACCTCTTCGGTTGACCATGCCCGGGTTGATATCGAATTGTCCATCCTCAGAAGGATCCGTAGGAACGTAGTAGCACTTCTCAAAGCTCTTCTGGATCAGATCACCCCATTGCTTGTAAGTAACAAGTTTCTTCTCGCCTCGGACTATGGATCATCAGCTGTGGATTCTCTATTTATTCATTGGTGTCAAACTCACCGACAGCATTGACACCCTTGAATGGGAATTGACCCTTTTGCGACAGACGATCCAGCCATGTCAAGGTTGTCTTGAGCAAACCGGTGATCTCGACTGGAGCACCATCTCTCGGTGTGGCAGGAAGACCTTTGTTGCCAGCCTTATCGGATGAACCCATCTTGTCCATCCAAGTACCGCAGTTGTACCTGTTTCCACCAAAGATCAGCCCAGTTTCCCAATCGACCCAGATCTTCTGGTTGAAGCCTTCATCCTTCATGTCCATATCGAGGTTTGGTCCGGCATTGTATTCTCTGAACTCGATACCGTCGGCATGTCGTTGGAGAATCTCCTGGACGAGCTCAGCGACTGAGCTTGCGTACTCAAATGCTCTGGGATGATCCCATTCTACCCAAGTGTCGTCCGCAGGGAATCGTCTTTTGACTTGATCGTTCAGGATGGCGAGACCATTAGGACACATCTTGGTATAATCCTGGATGTTCTGAATGAACCACCATGGACCGTCACGACAGTTGTATCGAGGGTTTCGAGTGGAATCTAACAGGTTTGGTATCAGACCGTGCTTGAGGGTCGATCCGAAGGAGTGAATGTGTTCTTGGGCGGCTGGGAAATTTCCGGTTGTCAAGAAAAGACCCCTTAGCGAGATGAACTGCCCTAATCAGCACTGCTCTGCCACCAAGGTGAGGTCTTGAACTACTCACCACATCTCGACCCCAACATCTAGCCCAGCCTGCAGAGAAATGCGGTAGACCAGCAGCTAAACTAGGAACCGGTTTGCTTGGGCTGATACTGGCGGATTTGACCAACCCGTACATCTGGACAGCACATAGCGCAAGATCTTGAACAAGAGAATGTCCAGTCGAGATGAATTCGGAGCATTGCTCAACAACAGCTCTTCGAGCAGCCTTGTATGCAGTGTAGATAACCAAAGCGAAGTACTTTGGTCGCATAAACGATGGACAAGTTTTTCGAATGATGTCGAATCTCTCCTTGAGCCAAGCAGTTGGTTTGGCTAATCGTGGCATATCGCTTGTTTGTTTTGTCAATCTGTTGATGACGTAGTCCATAGCCCAAGGGCCTTCTCTGAGGTGGGCACAGACTGGATGACCGAGATCGTTAGACTCCATGATCTGTCGGAGAGGTTGCATCCAACCCTCGAGTCCGCAGTATACGAGGGATCCATAGTTGGGGATAGAGTAGGTTCCATCACCGCCTGTAGCATCTTTCTCCTCTCCGTCGGCTCGGTGCAAAATGACGTTCAAATCAACCAGATCGAGATCGGCGAAAGCCTCGTCGCCGCCAGACTTGCATATAGCATCGAGATCTTCTGACATGTCAGGCATGTCTGTGGCGAACACCATGATGCTTCCCGGTTCGAAGGCATCGGGAACGACGATCTCGGCATATTCCCCACCTTCGTCTTTGCCAGTGTTCACAACTGGAGCGGAGATCTCCTCCAGCTTGGAAGGAATACCTCGGTGAGTGGTCTTGTCGTCTTTCCACTGAGAGAAATCGGTTTTCAGTGTAGCGCCAAAGAGGTATTTCACATTCGATCGCGAGAGCTTAACGGGTTTGATCCATCCTCGTCCTGAGAAGCCCTTGAAAGCTGTGTGTGCAATTAACATGTAACCCTTGTGAGTGACAGGGTGGACTCGGTGGATAACAATGTATTCCCCTTCCTCGTGGACGTGACCCTCGGTGAAGCCACCCTCGAACATCTCCGCATGGAGATGATTGAGAATCCTCTTGACTCGTCCGATACCGCCTGATCCACGCTCGTCGACTTCGTACATTCGGTTGTCAGTGACAAGGTTGAGCAATTTAGGATAGAGATCGTCGAATCCTTTGTTTGAACCTAAGGCAGCTTTGGTGAAAGTGACCAAGGCACCGGTCGATAGAGCATCTTCGGCAGTTCTCTTGTCTAGTGGAGTCTCGTTGTCGTGGGTCACATCGTAGAAGACGGTGTGAGGTACTGAACCCTGTAGAGGGGTGACAATACACGGACGAGGAGCACCTTTACCAAGTAAAGATGGAAGTTCCTCGCTGGAGGACAGACAGGCATCGTCCATTGATCCGATAGGCTTGCCTACACCGAAACCGTACAGCCTGGTCTCTATCAGCACCGAGCTCGTTTGATGTCTACTCCACTCACAGAGATGCAAAGTCCTTGACATCATGACCGTTGTAAGCTTCTCGGACTAATGAGTTGATACCCAATTCCCGGACGAACTTGAGATCCATCTCCTGACTACCAGTGAAAAGCTCGGCCATGATGTATAAGTTTGGGTTGACACGTCGACCAGCATCAATAATGGCTTTTCCGACTTGCAGAGGGGTCGAGTGACAGTTATCCAATCTGAATCCATCGAAAACGTTGGCGAGTTGTTCGGCGTACTCGATCATGTGATTCCATAACCACGGATTGTCATCTGGTCCTTTTCCGTATCTGAGCTTGACGCAATCCCCCCAAACGATAACCTGACGACGGAGGTATGCTTTTGAAGGGTACTCGGCAAAGTTTTTCAGCGGGTCAGCGGCCCACATCCATCCGTTATTGGCAATAGCAAGAGCGGCTTTGGGGTGCTTCGCTGTAACCTTGTTCTGCGGCAATCGAGTGAAGTAAAGCTCGACCATTGGGTTCTCCTTGTTGATCTCGCCCATTTTTGGACCATGAGGTTCCAGTCTGTTGAACTTTAATCTGCCTACAACTCCTTCGATGGCAGTCTTCACATCATCGTTGCACTCCTCGTACAGATCGACATTCAAGATATCCAGGATCTTTCCAAATCTGCTGGCGAGATCGACGTCGCTCTGTCCAGGGTAGGCTGCCGCCACAATTCCAGCTCCGACATCTGGGTGCACGCTTGTTCCGTATCGAGAAGCAAATGTTCGATACTCCTCGATAATGCCCGGGGTGTTTTTGACAATCTGGGCGAGCTCCTCTAAGCTTTTGCCCTGGAGGTTTTCACCGGACCATAGGGAGATTGAGCCCTTGTCAAGGGATGCGGCAACGGCTTTAACACAGGACTGGACGTCAAAAACGTAGTATTCCCAAAGTTTCTTGGAATCTATAGCGGCTTTGATGTGGGGAACAAGCTTGTCAAGGTCTGAGGAGGAACCGAGCGTGGTCGGGAGTCCAAGAGATGGGAGTTGAGCACTGAGCTCAAGAAGAGCGTCCTCAAGCTCGACAGCTGGCGCTAGATGAGGGGTGTTGTGAGCGGAGTAACCTGTATTGATCAGTGCTTTTGTCATCGATCTTTGACCTGAAACCTACCTGCTTCTGGGTGCTCTAACAGGAATGGTGAATCGAAGGCAGTGTGATTCAAGACGACATCCGTGATACCACCTAGTCCGTATTTATCCCTGGCAAGCCCGACAGCCTTCTCAATCTCCGCTAACCCGCCATCCTCAGCTTCCGGCTTCTCCAAGATAGCTTTGTCGTATGAGTGTTGATCGTAGATGGAATATGGACTTCCTGAACTACCTCTTTGCTGTAAGGGCGCCCAGTGAAGCATGTTGTAACCTCGTTTTGAGGCTTCGGAGAAGTGCTTGTCCCATGCTGAGGTTTTTCCCATCCACTTGGCGAGGACCGAAAGGATTGTAAGACTATCAAGATTGAGACTAGCTGGTTTGTCGAGCACAGCACCGGAAGATTCGTCTTTTAGGAGGTCTGTGCTTTGGGTTGGAGAGGGCGAAGGGAAGAACGGGGTTCTCGAAGGCAGTGTGATTATTGGATCGACGTTGAAGTAGCCCTTTCGGCCCGTGATTCTAGAAGAACCTGCGGTGAGACCATCATGCTCGATAAAGTAACAGAAAGCACCTGGGGCAGAAATAGGTAGATCGACGTGAATTGGTCTGGATGACAGTAAGCGGAGGAGATCTTGTCTGTAGCTGTGGGACTAACTTGGAGACATCAGACGGAAGTTTCTTCTCGTTCCAGCTTCCTCGTTGAAACACACCGCCATTCATTGGGAAATCGGATTTTAAAATACCATTTCGGCTGCAAGCTGTACCAGGGTGCATCGATAGTCGCAAAACATATGGTCTAATTGGTGGAGGAAGACGGATGTACTGTTTTACGCGTCAGCTCTGCGTACCTTGGTCGGTACAGTACTATTGCTTGTGTCAAGGCGAGTTGTGAGCTTTACCCCTGTTTTCGACAAATGTTGATAGACACCGAACACTCACGCTCTTTTTCTCTCCTGGTCCCCCATCATCCTCTAGCCAAAGCTCCCACACTTGGACGGCCTCTCCAGTATGTTGGCCAGCACTGAAGAAAGCTAGAGCCTCATCCTGAGGTGTTTTCGGTGTAGCTTTACCAGAAGGAGTTGGCTGACCTTTTCCGTTTGTATCAGGCTTTGGGATTTGAAGACCTGTAGGTACAATCTTGTTGATAGCAGATTTTACAGACATGGCGCGAGAAGGGTATCAAATCAGTCCAGACGGTATAAAGAGGATGGTATGTGGGTAAACGGAGGAGGAGGATGATATGAGATGTAGACTAAGTATCAAAGAAGGAAAGCTGAACGTTGAGAAAGGACTACTGTACTCATACACGGAATTAGGAATTTAACCAATCTTTCAGCCAGTGACGCGGAGGCTGGTTTCCCTGAAAATCGTGAGATTTCTTTCGGTTTTACTTCTTCTCAGAGCCATGCATATGATGGTCGCGAGCATATGGATGGTGAGAGACTTGTCTGATCTAGTCACGACCATGTACTCTCAACATGTTGACAAGAATGCGGCTGAAGACAGGTCATAATCAGCTTTCAGTTACTTGCAAGGCACACTTGGAGATCTCAGTGAGATCGATGACATCGGCCCCCACAATCCTATTTACTTTCAGGCTGGAGGAGCTTTGGCCATGGCTTCAGTCTCCTCCCAAGCAGGAAGACTGCTGATTTCCTTCCACCATTTACATACGTGGGGCAAAGATCCATCGGTCAGCCCTTTACCTGCTCCGAACTAGTGTCTCGTCAGTATACGCTGGGCAATGAAGATGAATGTATCTACCGGGATGATACTGGCGCCATAGGACAGGTGGAAAAGATCAATGACTGTCAACTTGTCACCTCCGACGTATGCTTGTTTCGATAATAATCGCTCGTAGCCTTCAAGTTTGGCATACAGTTTAGCATCTGCCTCTTTCACCTTCGCTGAGTCAATTTCATCGGCTTTACCGAAGCTGATTGTATGAACAATGGATCGTTCAGAAGATCGGTGACTCACATAGCCTTCAAAGCAGTCTCATAGAAAAGATCACCGGCAAACTTGTCGTAGTTTGCTGTCTCGACACTTGACCCAATCTCATATTTAACGTATTCTTTGAGGTCGGAAGTGGAAGGAATGAGGTTCGAGCCTTGTTTGAGCAGAACGTCTATGGCCATTTGTCAGTTGGTCGATCTCAACGTATACTTTCAGAGATTGAGTCACATTTCGCAATCGCTCGTGATTCGTAAACCACAGTCCCATCCTCTTCATCTACGAGATAAGGCATCTGACCGAACGGTTGTGATTCGAGCCATCCTGCAGACTTGATTTGAGATCGATCCGTCGGGCTGATAACTTTGAAGTCTAGGACGTATCAGCATTACTCCGGGAACTGATTTAGATGCCAAACTCACCTTCACCAGCTTTCAGTCCGGCTTGAAGGAGACATACGACTGCTCGTTTGGTACACTGTTGACGTCAGCACGGAGGGTTCTCGCGGCACAAACCGACGCACAGTTGAGATTGGGTAGCCGTGGATTGTGTACATCACGTAGAATATCAGTTTCTGTCTATCAAGGGCGTGCAAAGGTGAGCTTGGTGAAAATGGCTTCGATAGTTACAGAATGCATGAGCCCTCTAGACCCTATAAATGGCGGCGAACGCGAGCCTGCTTGATAATCAGCACGGAAGATGTTCCGCCGGAATTGATGCATCACCACATGAATCTCATGTACCCATCCCAATCATCCCACCGGAACTTCCTGACTAAGAACAGTCCTACCGTCAGGACATTGATTATAGTATACCAGAAATACTCCAGTTCCAACGGGGCGACTAGACTGCGTCCATTCCGTCTCCCGTCGGAAGTCTCCAAAACTGCCATTTGTAACCGCAAGATAATTGTAGGTATCAGAAAATATCGTGGCTCGATTAACGGGCTAGGTACTAGTACCATGGCTGTACAGGCCATGAGGCCCACAGACCATAAAAGAGTCGCCTTTCGTCCTGAAGGTCATTAGCTTTCGGGAGTAATCACAAGCGTCTAGCCCACTCAGTCTCCAGATCCAAGCCCATAATGCGTACAAGTATGCTGGAACGAGCTGGTACTTGACAGTCGGATGAGGTATGACAACCCATCTCAAGGCGTAGAATACGTAATGTCGATTGTCAGCCAGAAGAAATGGGTGAAAGATGCTGGTCATGTGTGAGCTTCAGACTTCTCGGAGAGACTCACGTATAACGATGAACAGCATATAGCATTCCTGTGCCCACGATAGCCGATAGAACTAGACGCCTGATTAAATGAGCGGACAGATTATAAAGTAGACCATACAATCTCACTTGAAAGTGGAAACCGAAATGAGTAGGGTCCCGTAAATAGTAGATCCTAGTCCTTCTGCAAACAAGCTCGGCAGGAGCATGACACTAGCGAACGCAACGAAGTAGAGGATCTGAGGAACATGAAACACAGGCTCGTGCCTGTCCTTGTGACCTGGCACGGTCAATAGCTGGCTGATGACCGAATTCTACTTACCTAGCACAATACCGCCGTTCCATTTGAGGAAAGCCAGGAAGCCCCCGAAAGGTATCGTATAGGGTATTACCACATTTATGACCTTTCCTAATATATCCGAAAGGGTTTGAGTTGTTCCGATGACTGCCTGAACGATATGTACTGCCTAGTCAGCGAGGATGGCTGCTTGACCTATGGGGAAACCCACTGATAGACTTGATATCTCCCAAGAGTGGATCATATACGTTGTACGATCTCTCCTCTTTCTTCCGCTTCTCAACATGGTCCCCAGCTAGATGTAGCAAGCTTGTCGCCAATATGAACGCCAGCCAGACAACATTGGTTTGCCGAACAGTCATACTCCAAATACCAATCTAGTTAGATCAGCATATTCTACCGGTAAGATAGTGATTGATCGGGAAAATCAACTCGCCAGTGACGCTGACCAGTGTCTGCCTCTCAGAGCTAAACTCCAGGCTCCAAGAACTCCTGCGAAAGATGCCACATCTGTATAATACAGGTTGCCGAAGAAGAAAATAAGAGGGAATGCAGATACGACTAAGGCTTCTTTGGAAGGCTTGAATAGATGTTTCCACATTGGTTTCCTCCCACTGTTTGGTGTCCTTGACAGCGATTCCAGGATTAGCGAAAGTAAGAATGGGATAACCACAGCTGAAAAGAGGAGATTGGTAGATCGGAGTATCGGTGGATTACACGGAATATGAACCGTCATGAGTGGTATAGCGGATAAAAGATATCTAGTTCAGTCAGTACTTGGTGATTTCGCACAAAGCAAACTGGACACGCACAAGCCCGGAGGAGTGGTGATTGCTGGATCCCATGATTCAAAGTCTTCTTGGCAGTATCGCTGAGTCTGGGGTATATGGAAGATCTCATCCTGCAGCTGATCAGCACTTTCGCATGAGTCAGAGCTAGCGTCCTCCCGCGCTCTTCAACATACTCACCAGATACGGGTCAGGTACCTCCAGCTGTACTAAGACGAATGCCAGAAGAGAAGTTCCCAACGTTAACGCATGGATGACGTTCCGAGACAGACCATTCCGTAAGGAAGACTTTGCGACCAGAGTACCTTGTACTTCCTCCTCCATCCTACCTGTCGATATCGGCATCGCGGAAGCCCAGAATGTGTGTATTTACAATGCTATTTGTATCTATTGACAGCAAATGACAGCTGGAGATGTCATGTGGAGGTCTCAGAAAGGATTTGCTTCCGCCAAAAGACGCGAAAGACTCTTCGATTCGTATTCGCTATGCCTCCATGAGGTGCAGATGAGGGCAAGGTATGGATATCCAAGACGCATGAAAGAGAGAATCGGACATGAAGTGAAAGGTATCGATCGCGCCCGTAGTAAAACCAGCCATATAGCTATCACGATAGCGAGAATCGAGATTTCATACATCTCCATACCCAAATGCTACAAGGCCCAGCAGTCCCATCCAAACCAAAACCATATCTGTGATACGGCTTCTAGAAAGTAAGAGCGGCGTTTCTTTGCTTCTTGTCTCCACCGAGCTCGAAGTGCTTGGTTCGCTTGAGGACGAGCTGGTGCTTGACTTTACATGAGGTACATTCGAGACGGAGGACGACTTTCTTGGTCTGTTGTGGAGAGGTGTCGATGGAAGCATTGAGTGTGTTCGAATGTAGCACGGGTAGAGATATGAGTCGAAAGGAGAGAACAGATCATCAGTAGAGAATACAACGATAGGTAAAGCAACATACGGTCTTAGCTTTCTTGTGGAAAACTGGCTTGGTCTGACCTCCGTAACCGCTTTGCTTTCCTGTACTCCATCAATCTCTGTGCTCCGTTCCGTCCTGACTTCATCACTTACGGTCGTATCTTCGCTTTCCCTGGGCAGCAAGGGAGTCCTTACCCTTCTTGTACTGGGTAACCTTGTGAGGGGTGTGCTTTCGGCAGGTCTTTCCCTTGCAGTCTAGCTAAGTCAGTTCTATTGCTCCAACACAAAAGCAATCCTATCCCGTTACTCACAAGTTCGTCGAGTCCTATTAGGAGAAATGTGGTCAGCATATAGTTCTTCAGCATCGTATCCTCCTCTCCGATTCTGCCAGTCCGGCTTGTCCCCTTCCGCCCCTGCTCTGTTTGCTGTCTCCGCACTCCCGATCTCTGACTCCGGTAATCCAGCAATAAAGTCCACCCTCCTCAATCCCAACCACCCCAAATCGGATTGCACAACTCACTTAGGACTAGACAGAATCAGCATTTGTTCATCTCAACATATCGATCGTACTCACATGTTAACCCTGTAATTGAAGAGCAAAGAAAGCACAACGATCAGCGATGAACCCCTGCTATTCCATCTCCAGCACTTACATCTTGCCTACTTTTCCTTTACCTTGAAGTATGAAGAGGAAGATCTAGCTATACCTTTGAACATATCGAAAACCGCGAGTGCAGGTGCCACCAGAGGGAATAGCCAGTAGGCGAAACGCCGAGAAACTCCGACCAAATTGGCACTTGGATTATATTTTGCTTTGATTAAATCAACCATTTAATCCGAATCTCACAACCACTGTGTTCCCCTCCTCCGCCGCTACTCGCCCTTTGCATAACCACGAAATTGCTTTTACTGATAGCCTTTCTATCCCTCAACACTTTCTTTTCTCCATAACCCGTATGTCGACTTGACGGATTCAGTAGAAGAAGGTATACTGATATACATTGTAGAAAAAGGAATCTAGGCAAGATGTCTTTCGCTCCTCCAGAGGCTCACCAGCAATTCCAAGTGGGTTCAGATTCTTCGTAATGTTTGTGGTCAAGTGGGGGAACGGCAGGGAAAGATCGTTGGGGGAAGAAGAATCAAGCCTGTATCGCACATGGGGGTTGTTGCTGCAGAATATGGAGAAGACGATGGAGGAGGATGTGGTCACGAGGGACACAATCGAGAAACAATGCTGACGATTTTACCCTCTTTTTGTCAATCTCCACCAATCTCAAATTACACCCATCGTCTTGTCATTGCATCTCAACTATGATTACACCAACAGCACATTCTCCGTCTCCTTAACACCAACGTTAAGGGTGGTGGTAAAGTCATGTTCGCCTTGACTGAGATCAAGGGTGTTGGACGACGATACTCCAACTTGGTCTGCAAGAAGGCCGATGTCGATCTTAACAAGCGGTGAGTTATTACGAATCGGCTGCGGGAAAGTGCGCGGATATCTGTGGGAGGGAAGTTACGGAGACGGTCATAAGATTACGGGATCAGAAGATCGATGTCGTCTGGATTTATTTCCACAGATATTCGCACACTTCCCCCTTTTGATGTTACCGCAAGAATTCTGCTGACCCTACAGTGCCGGAGAGCTCAACTCTGATGAGCTCGAGCGAATCGTTACCATCATGCAAAACCCAGCCCAATTCAAGATCCCAGCTTGGTTCCTTAACAGACAAAAGGACATGACCGAGGGAAAGAACTCCCACACTCTCTCCAACGCCATTGACCAAAAGATGCGAGACGATCTTGAGCGACTTAAGAAGATCCGATCCCACCGAGGTCTCCGACATCACTGGGGTCTCCGAGTCCGAGGTCAACACACCAAGACCACGTCAGTGTTCTCAATCATTACATGGAACATCATACTGATGACCATTTTAGCGGTCGACGAGGAAAGACCATTGCTGCTAAGAAGAAGTAAGCATTGTGTTAGGGTAGTCGTTGGCATGCACATATTTCACTGGCACTTTGTTTGACGCTGGCAAAATGGATCTTGCATGGCATATTAGTTAATTACTTATGTGCAGGGCCATCGCCCTCATTTTGTGGGAAGGCGTAGATGAGATGGTTGATGTGTGTGGGTATGACGCGTCAGGTCGTATTGTACAGCAAAAGAGAATAATAACGTTCCTTCTTTCCTCCCTTGCTTTCTTCCTTCTTTTTCAACAACTTTTCCACTGTTGCCATTCCTTACATTCCCATCGGACCACATATTCTATCCATTGAACTCCGTCATAGTCTAACCTTCCCTGATGTCGCTCATGATAGGCCATATCGAAGTTAAACGACCTCGTCAGGGGGAGGAAGATGAAGAAGGGGTCGCAGAAGAAGGTCCGATGACCAATGACGACAGATTCACTCTTTTCCGGAACGACAGACTACCAGAAGACTATGATGGATTTCAAGACGCAAGTCAAGAATCGTATATACCGCCGAACAAGAAGAGAAGAGTGGTACCGATTGATCAAGCTCCTCCAGATGATCCGCGGATTGTAGGGTGGATCAGAACGAAGAGTGGGGGAAGACGCTGTGAGTGAGGTCGTGCACTTAGACTATATAGCGCACTGCTTGGGCAATCGCCATGAAAGATGCGAGTAAGGGCCAAGGCGGAAAATACAGATTCTGCCGCGAGAATCAGGACAAGAGGAAGGAAGAGACTGATTATCATCCTTTCAGATACACGCTTTCTCACCCTCGATGAAGTATGGACTGTAGGTAGAGATACTTCGTGGTGAGTTTCGAGTTTACTGAGCTTACTGCATGGAGGTAATTCTCGTCAGCGGCTTCACGATCTTCAACATGTCGGTGTCGAGATTGCATCTCTGCTTTTATGCGTACGTGAACAAAATTTCCATTGTATTGACTGGTTATGGTTTACTGACTCAACAAGCATTCGAACCTCCACATCCATGACCCTCCCGATACTACATGATATCTCGTCGAACGGATATCTGTTAAATGGTATCCGATACAATCCGCTAAAGAAGGTGACTATCAACGGAAAAGTCATCTCGCGTAGAGCTGCAATTCTCAGTTCTGGAGATATCATCCAGCTGCCTGACACGGGATGTGAGTTACAACGAATCCACTCACCCTTCGTTTCCTGATTACAGCTAACGCAGACAGTATGTTTCACCTACCAACATAACAACCCGTTGTATGGTCCCGAATGGGGAACAGCGGTGTTCGACGGCACGACACTTTCACCCTTGTTTCCGGATGCCGATCCGAGTCACCAAAAAGTCTTCGGTAATTGGGTAATACATAACACCTTGCTTGGGCACGGTTCAAACGGGTACATTTATCTTGGCGAAAACACGAAACACAATTGTCAAGTCGCCATCAAAACCACAAGACCGCACAATCGCGACGATCATGCTAATGAAGTTCGAGTGTCCGAGGTGGAACTACTCAAACGTGTAAACCATCCAAATGTCCAAGCTATCATCGACGATATCAGAGATAAAGCAAGAAACAGAATACATGTCATCATGGAATTAGTGGTGGGTGGCGATTTATTCGCCTACTTGGAAAAACATGTGAAACTCGAAGAAAGCGAGACTATGTTTGCCGCTTGGCAACTGGTGAAAGGGTTGGGATACCTGCATGATCAAGGGATAGCGCACAGGGGTGAGTGTCTCGATTTGTATCATTGCTTGAGCGTGAAGATTAAACCTGAAAAAGACTTGAAACCCGAAAATATCCTGCTCCACATATCTTCAGCTTATCCTCGGCTAATCATTGCGGATTTGGGTGATGCATCAACCGTTAAACAGCTAATAACTACACTTTCGACACTTGTCGATCCCGATCAAGCCTATGTCTCGCGTATACCTCGAACCTTCGGCACCACGATCTTTCTCCCTCCAGAAACTTTACGCGATCATGCAAGGTTCTACAGAGGATTTGGCTGCAACAAGTTGTATCACGATGGGTCGATGGACAAACAGGAATGGAAGGAGACAGTCGCTCGCGATTGGTTTGAAGCAGACTGTGCAATAGATATGTGGGCTTTAGGAAGTAAGTGTCGAGGGAGACCAAGCTGATCTAGATTCAGCTATCTTATGGAGATGTGTCACTAGCGAGAATCCTTATTGCGGATTGGAATCCTCGATCAACTCGATCGATACTCAGTGGATGTACGGCATCGATCGATTTCCAGTGTTGAAAAGAGGTAAAGATCATTACGATCTAGTGCAACTAGAGGACGGCGAGTGGGCGGAGGTTCCTGTGAAGAACGGGGTGGGCGCAGTCGAGGACGAGCAAAACCAGGTCATTGCTCCTCGCGTTTCTGATGCTAGCGAGGAGGATGACGAGACCATGGTGGAGAATGATATGGATATCGACCAAGATACCGATAGTATCCAAAAGCCAGAAGAGTATTCGGATGTGCACGAGCACGAGGACCTGCTCAGGAGTATTTACACTTTCAGCGTGCGCTGATGGACCACCTTGTGCTAATTTATCGCTGATCATACTCCAGCACATCGATCCCATCGATTGGGATCCTTGGAGAGTCTGGATGCAGTATAGTCACTCATGTGAGTCGCGCCCCAAGGAAAGACAATACTCATACAGTCAGCTCGCGATTTTATCCATCAACTCCTCGACGTGAATTTGAAGACACGCTTGACGGCTCTCGAAGCGATGGACCATGAGTGGTTACAAGGTCACCGAGTCGAGACGAAAGCGCTCTATGAAAAAGTGGTCGTTCGTGGGGAAATGCAAAGACTGCATTGAACTATATCATATTATATTCCTATGTATGTGTATAACTGCTGGACAGATCTACAGGAATCAAGCTACTTCTCCGCCCAGAGCTTCAGCGAGCTTTCTAGCACGTCTAGCTACTTCGCCTCGTTCTCCCATGACTGTAAATCGATAGCTGACACCATGCAGTTCCTCTTTGTCGTCTAGAGCGGGGATAGGGGTGAGTTCAAATCGACCAAAAGCGTAATTCAAAATATGCGTCTTGAAGCTTCTGCCCGCTTCATCCTCACTGGATAGACGGACTAGACCTTTGACTGGAAATAGCTCAGCGTCTGTACTGGATCAAGTATGGGATACACTGACCTCGATACACTTCAAAGCTTAATTTGCCTAGTTCCCGCTCGAGATCTTCTCTCTTGAGCGGTTTAACTTCCGTTGAGACTGATCCAACCTCTTCGTTCACCCCATCGCAACCACATGACGCATCACCCTCTCCATGCTTGTGATTGTGAGCGTCGTCTCCTCTCTTCCTCTTCCCCTTCCCAGGCTGTGAACCGCCTTTCCAAACACTTTTCGTCTCAACTTCATCTCCATGCCAACCCGCTTTCACACCAAGTTCTTTCCAATATTCTCCTTCCCCATCGGTACTTTCGAAGAGTTTCGTATCCAGCCCAAAAATTACAGATGGGTCTGGAGGTGATTCCTCTGAGATCCTGATTCGAGGTGTTATGTCGTTTAGTTCGCCTAACGCATCTTGGAGTATATCGTAGTCTCTCTCAGACACTAGTTGATGTTTGTTGAGTAATAGTAGATCAGTGTATTTTGCTTGTAGCTGAAATCAACAGTCAGTGAAAGATCGGAGAGTAAGGGAGGTGCCCGTAACGCACCTTAGCAGAAGGAGAGTTATCCTCATATCCTTTGAAGTTCACACAATCAATGACAGTAACAACACCGTCCAGCTTGAATCCTTCTGGCTCCAGTTGTCGGATTTGGAGTGCCAGAGTAGCTGGGAAAGCTGAACCACTGTGACTCGATCAGTAGACTCGAGACTTCGGTTCAAACTCACCTAGACTCAATGATGATTCTATCTGGATGGTATTTGTCCCTGACCTCAATCATTGCGTTTTCAACGAGTCCTACCATTGTACAGCACCTGAAGTGTAGGTCAGTTTTCCGGTTATCTCGCTCCGTGAAGGACAACGTACAGGCAACCATTGAGAATCTCTGAAACACCAGTTATATTCGATTGTGACGCCAGTAGGGAGTCCACTGATCAACATATCAGCTTTTCCAGACCCCATAGTGATATAGCCCACCTTCGACATCTCCATACTCGTTCTTGAGCAGTACAACCTAGCTCTGATGAGTCCAGTTGATATATGACATGAGCTCGTTCTCACCTTGTACTCCTTTGGTAGCTGTTTCAATACCGATAATATCGTTGTCGTTTTACCCTGGGATGTCAAATCAGCTGAGTCCTGCTTTGAGATCATCTATACGTACTGCTCCTTCGAGTTCTTAGCATACTGATCAGTCATGAGTGATGTTCGACATACCTAGAAACCCTGTGAAGCAGGTAACAGGAATAGGAGGATATTCCTTCTCTCTTTCAGTTGTCATGTTAGGCCGAATTGAACTTCTTTCTTGCTTTTCCAGCCTGTACAGTAAGGTTCCTCGTGCGAATATGGTCAGCTGTGGTCTGAAATCGTTATATCACCAGTGGTACAATGCATAGAAGATATTCTGCAAAATCCATCCATGTATGCATTCTGTGGAGACCCCAAAAAGTGGGTTAACCTGAAATCTCTGTCATCTCTATCTCGGACATCTTCTTACTCTGACATCTATCAGTACGGCTGATATCTACCAAAATGCCCCAGTTACAGCTCGTATCGGAACTACCGGGTCATGCAGACCCAGCGTGGCAAGTCGCTTTCAATCCGACTCGTTCACTCTTGGCCAGTTGTTCGACGGATAAGACGATCCGGCTATATTCATATACTTTACCTTCGTCAGATCCCACCTCGTCAAGCACTCCCGCCTCACCGTATCCCCGAGCCGAAGACCCCAAACCTTCTTTCTCGCTGGCTACATCAGTCCAGACAGAACATAAACGGACTATCCGGTCGATATCTTGGGCCCCCTCTGGGCGGACTCTAGCTACAGGAAGTTTCGATTCGACAGTAGGAGTTTGGGAAGAAGTAGAGGGAGATGATGATGATGGTGACGATGATGGAGATGAAGATGATCAGATGAATGGAGGTGATAAAAGGGTAAAAGAATGGGAATGTGTAACAACACTGGAAGGTCATGAGAGTGAATGTAAATCGGTCGGGTTCTCCCATGATGGAGGTTTACTCGGAAGCTGTTCGAGAGACAAGAGTGTTTGGGTATGGGAAGGTGAGTTGGAACTGGGGGTTCTCAAGTTGAATTGAAATGCTAACGATACTTAGTGCAACCTGACTCAGACTTTGAGTGTATTGCAGTGATGATGGAACACTCTCAAGACGTGAAATGTATAGCTTGGCATCCCAGAGAAGAGGTACGTCTGTATTGATAAGATCGTCCTTGACAAGCTGATCGCTTCATCTGCAGATCCTCGCTTCAGCCTCGTATGACTCTCATATTCACCTGCTCTTTGACGATCCCGATGGAGATTGGTGCACATTCCAGAAACTTCATCCAAAGCTGCCGCCTACACCTGTCACCGTTCAAAACCCATCACCTTCGCTCGTCACTGCGCTTGCGCCAACAGTCGAAGACAAGGCCATAGAAACATTAGCTGTCCCACCGCTAGAGGAAGATGAGACGGTTTGGAGTCTTGCTTGGAGTCCGTGTGGGAGATATCTGGCTAGTGGAGGTGACTTGGGCGGGATCAGGATATGGTCGAGAAAGTGCGTATATCCCGTTGCTACGCTATGGTACCACTGACAGAGTTATCAGGGGTTCAAACCCAGACAGCTTGTTTGAGGAAACCGTTCACATCGCTGCTCACTCCCGGTCGATATTTGCATTATCCTGGGGGACTGGCGGAGAGTCAACAGAGAATGGAGGTCTTGGACTCCTAGCTTCAGGAGGAGGGGACGGCAAGATCATAGTATGGCAGGTTGCTCAACCAGGAAACGAGGTAGGCGTAAAAGTTCAAATCCAGCCTGTGGCGGCTATCAAGGAAGCACACGGCGTTAGCGATGTCAACTCAGTTGGTTGGTGTGTGAGAGAAGATGGAAAAGGCCATGGGCTGTTAGGTTCGTGTGGAGACGATGGTAGTGTCAAGGTTTGGAGAGTTGCTGAGGAGAGTGCATGAGATATTTTACTTGTGGAGTGACATAGACGGATTAATGCCGAGATTAACTTATACTATAAACAAATTTGATCCCGTCAAACGATGGTCATCGGTTAGTTACTATATCCATGTAACTCGTCTGGGTTTCGTTTTTCACCTTATCTTGACACTTGACATACAAACATGTCAAGACCTCCTCCTTCAGCAGCTTACCCGCAGCTACCGAGAGGTGGTACACATGTTCCACCATTTCCTCAAATGCTTCACATGAAGGATGAATACCCGCAATCACAAATTCAAATACAACCCGGTTACCCACCGAGACAACCTACGATGGGACCAGAATCAGGAGATTATCAATCGGATGAAGAGGAGGATCTAGACGAGAATCCGACCAGCCCGCTAGGTCATCCAGCAGTAAAGGACAGTGCAGCCGCGTCAGGCAAGAAAGAGCGTAAACCGCATGCAACGAGAAGGAGGGTCGTACAGAGTTGTTCAGAATGTAGGAGGAGAAAGATCAAGTGCGATAAGAAGTGAGTCTAAGACCTTGGTTCATCATTCCCGTCATAATCGAAGCGCACCATCAACCTCTCGGTGCATGCTATCGATCAAGCGCGGCACAAGCAGTTCCGTTCCAACTGCATTTAGACCAAGTTGCTAATCAGATTCCTTTAGATTCCCATGTGGTCAGTTTCAGCGTCTTCCAATCTTGATCACTACTCACCCCTCAGGACCATGCATTCTTAGATCGGATCAGGCACGATGTCATGAAGTCGGGATGGTGAGCTGACGAGTACGTTGATCACAGGAGAAGGCTGATGAATTCAAGGCTGAAAAGACTGTTGTGTCGAACGCGTATGTTTTTGCCATTGTACCATTACATAGCATCCTATTAACCCTCATTCAGGAGTAATTACGCCTCTACATCAGACCTGGCGCTACTTGCACACCGGTTGGACGCCTTGGAATCGTCTTTGATCAAATCAGGAGCTTTACTCCCGTCTGATCTCGAGCACTACCTGAAATCGACACGAGAGTCGATATTGAATAATCCAAGTGGATTCACATCGGCGTCCGGCACGGCCAGAAATCAATCAGGTCCTTCTAATCGAGCCGAGCGAAAGGAACCTATGGTCGATGAAGAGAGTATTGACGATACGGAGGGAGCTGCCCTGACACTCGAACACTTAGCTTTCGGACGAAGCCGAGTAGAGGGATCGCACTCTTTACCTCACTTTGGAGCTCGATATCCTTCGACAGTCGGCAAGTCTGTACCAAACAATAGTTATCACCTGGCTCGATCCGGTGCGATACAGGTTCCGCTGGGAATGAGTATATCTCCAGGACACGATGTCACACTGCGAAAACCGAGTTTGAACCTTGGCACAAGTCCCTTGAGCCAAGAAGAGAGAAACAAGAAGATTGATGCTCTCCTGGATCTAATGGGTCCTACGGATGTTTTCGATCTCTTTTACCGAAAGACAGATGTAGTCATGCGGGCGTTGACCAAAGTTCTACCGACGAAAGAGAAAGGGGAGATACTGGTGAAGGCGGTAAGTCATTCATCAGATACAGTTGCATGACTTGACGTGTAAAGTACCTTGAACGAGTCGACTGGTTACATCGATGTGAGTGTCTGCGTGCGTAATAGCATAGGAATTAAAACTGACAGAACCCGAGGCTTGCACGTCCCGTCATTCATGCAGTCATGTAACGATCTTTGGTCGATCCCGCAGGAGCACGTCCTGCAGGAGATTTCACTACCCTTCTTGGCCCTGTACTTGACAGTCTGTACCGTAAGTCTACGATATACTTCCGAGTACGCTATGTGCTTGCTAACTATGGAAAGCTTGGAATGCACTTCATGGACACTTCGGATGTGGCCAAATACTTCACAGTCACGGAAGCCCATACCTTACCCGATCTTTGGTACAACTCAGCTCGATCGGTAAGACTTCAGCCATGCCGATAGTGTATTGTATTGATCAGAGCTATAGGCACTCTGGGCAGCTGACTTTATGGCTGCGCATACTACAGAAGGACTCCAGTCATTACTGTTGATGATGGTCTTCATGGTGAGTAGTGTCAGCATCGTATATTGATCCTGCTAAAAGGCACCAGAACAATCGAGACAGAGCCGACGCCGCCTGGGCCCTTCTCGGAGCTGGAATTAAGGTGAGTATTCAAGGGCGATGATATCCACTCCACTGATACCCACCAGATGGCTCAAGGTTTAGGAATGTCAAGACTTGGAGCAGAGCAGCAATCAACGGATGGGAAGTCGTTACCGATGTGGACGGGTAGGTATGAAAGTCTGATTCAGAGGGAGGTTGGACGACGAATATGGTGGAACCTTGTGTTCTTAGATTGGGCTCTCGCACCGAGTTACAATTTTACTTGCAGGTGAGTGCCGCTCAAGAACCACATTGCGAGTAAGTATAGCTACTGATCTCGCCCAGTATTCAACCGGATCAGAGTGAGCGAGATTTATTGGGTCGAAAGCGTGATCCTGATGATACCCTCCAGTCAAGACTGGATTGCCATCCAATATTGAGGACGAAGATCTGATCGATGGACAACCTCTTCGACCGCAACCCATGAGTGTACGAACCGGGATGTCCTTTCAGCTCGCCAGGTTGAAGTTTGCGGAAATCACACATCGTCAAATTTGGCAAGCGAATAGCAATAGTCATCCGCCCTATTCTTTTGTGTAGGTCATTATATATCTCGTGCACATCATCAACTAATACCTTATAGTCTCAGCGGTGCGTTTTGGCTGCATTGACTACAAATCAAGTACTAACGAGATTAGTCGACGGAGAGTTGAGAAAGGCTATGATGGAGCTACCTGCGTTCTTCCAGCCTGATCCTAATACTCGTGGTCCACCTTCAAAAGACCCCAAGGCGCTCGTGCACTATTATGAGAAAATTATGCTCAACTTAGCTATACATTCGAGAATGTTACGATTACACCGACCATGGCTGAGTCGGGGTTACGATGATGAGCGGTAAGTGAACGAATCCAATGTAGGTTAGACTGACCACGCCTCAGTTTCGCATACTCCAAGGAGCAATGTATACGTGCCGCCAGAGCCAGTTTGAGGATGATGAGCGATAGTGATGGAACCGCAGCTTTCCTGGAGAAGTGGTGGTAAGCTCTGTTTTATACCTGCCTGGACAAAGAGCTAATTATCCCAGGATCCCATTATTCTACGGTTAGTATAATGGCGTCTTACTGAAGTCGCAACTAACGGTCGATCAGTCTCTGTCTCGGGTCTTGTGGTCATTATTGATCTGTTGGTAAGTACTGGACTCTAGCCGACATGAATCAATACCTGATCCCTTAGCGTACTGCAAAACGTCAGATGCGATCCACGGAGTCCGAACAGAAAGTTCAAGAAGTCAAAGGTGCACTGGATCAGATGAGGTAAGCTGGAG
>JALPCA010000436.1:0-11362 GCA_026538345.1 Cryptococcus sp. GC_Crypt_4 | reverse complement strand
GTCTGTCATAGATCATCCCAAGGCTTTACCAGGTCTAAGGTTACATGTTCAATTGCGTCTACAGATCTTATCCGCCAAGTAATGTCAAAGTTTCTTTGTGTTCAACGTAAGTTTAATGTCAGATCCAACCGAAAACAGTAATAAACCCAAACCTTTAGGGTTATCGTACCGAGTGCGGCAATTCAGAGTATATCTTTCCACCGGAAACGTGGCAAGAGTGTATGTCGGAGGCTTAATCCCACCACCACAGAATCAATGGCAGAAAATTGTGGTTATGGAGGTGGTACTGGTGGTGGTGTTTTATTGTGGCCCACTCAGAATGACGATTGTTCATCGCTGGATTCAGTATCTCGCCCGTCAGTCACAGTTGCATATACTGTTGTCTTCCATGCGATAGCTGTTCGGACCAAATGGGTGAATCAGTTACGGCTAAAAAGACCCTTAAAAGCCATTGAATTCACCTGAAAAGAGTATGTAAGAAAATACCCGATCCCCTCTTATTCGGGACCTGAGGACGTCAGAGTTTATTTTAGTGGGAAATCGTGGTGGTGTGGTGGAAATGTTGTTGTTGTATGATGAGGATAACAGTGAAGATAGCATTGTTCATATACACTCACTTGATCACTTGTTCGTCCTTCGTCCAACCTCATTGTGTGTGATCTCTTCATCCCACTGGGAACAACTTGGATACGAGGAAGAACATTGACATTTGACACTCCCGCAGATCCCTCAGATCCCGTCATTCTTTAGTTATCCCGTCAACGTCGTTCCAGTGGATTATTTTTGTCTCACCTAGACAATTACCGCGTAGTTCAACCGACATCATAATTTCTCACTGTTCAATCACTCGATCAGTTCATTATTGTCATCTACCAACCGTTGCTATCTCGAAATCGAAATCGATATAATCTGAAACGATATACATTCTTCACGCCCTCGATCACATTGGAATTATCGCGTCGATATCACAATCAATCAATCAATCAATCATTACATCAAATCTATTCACTTGAGACCAGTCTCGGCTTTACCCACCTGAAACCAACTTGTCCGTTGATCACACATATGGATTAGAGGGTGAAGTGTATGAGGAAAAGGGAATCGCCATCAAATATAGATTTCATCAATCACGATTAATCGCTGCCTTATCTTTCGGTCATCAAGTTCCCACGCTTTAGTCTATCGATTTACATCTATCAGCTCATAATCATTCATTCACTCTTGCATTCACTCTTTCATCCATTTTGACCATGCTTCTCAGATTACAACCACTACCAACACCATCTCAACCTTCACCACCCACAATCCTCTTCACTCTAGCACTTCCTGCACACCCATACACGTGAGTATCAATTTTCATATGTCATCAATTTTTCAATATCCTGATATTTTCAGATCAACAAGTCTACCTCTTCCATCCAACCTCCTCGCTCATAGATCTGTCTGTTTACAAGAAGATATTCAATGCTCAAACGTACTGCTGGGCGAAAAATCATCCTGGATTTCAGGAGTACGTATTTTATACTTAACCTTTCCGATCCCGGTCCCGGTCCTCTCAATCTACCACCGGTGTCAAAGCATCTTTCGGGAGCTTCTGAGTCACATGGCAGCGGTCCTATTTCTCAACATTCCATCCACTTCATCTCCATGCATGCATGCATCTCCTTATTGTCGTACTATACTGACCATCCTTAGATCATAGATGACGTTACCTTTTCGTTACCTTCCGAAACCATCATTGTAAAGTTCATCGACTCCTCCGCGGTCACTCTTCCGCTCAGCTCTCAATGTAAAGAACAATTACGACAGGTTATAAACGAAGTACAACTCTCATTCGCACCAGTCAACTCGGATTCATCTCGATCAAGTATATCATCCATTGCTTCTTCCTCTTCCTCATCGTCGGTGACTTCCGCACCAATCCTACGTAAACGATCGGCATCTTCTATCCTCTACTCGATCATTTCACCACTGTTGTCTAACAGCGATAACGACGAGTCACGTACGCGTCCACCATTACCTGTCTGTCCCACACCTCAACAGACATCACGATCTCATCGACGACAAGCTCGATCATGCTTGGTAGATACTTACCGAAGACATGTACTTCCTTTACTCAAAGAATACCTTCCATCAGCCTATCTCCCTTGGATGATTGCAAGTGAAACCGAGGCACATATGCAAGAGTACAACAGAATTCGATCCGAAATCACCGAAACCTTGTCAAATGCTGGTATCGCCCTTAATGCTACGTCGACACCGACAAAACGAGGTAGATCCTCTTCTTCGGCCTCTTCCGACTTTTCAGACTCGGACTCGGAGTCTATCTCGCCTGTCACCCCAGCGACTTCCGTCTTTCCATCATCATGTGGAACTCCACCTCGAATTGCTCGAATCGCATCACCCATGACATTCCTCTTGTCCATGCCTTCAGTGCATGCTTTACCTTTATCTCGGCGTATCACCTACTCTCGACAACTCTCGGCTCTCAGCAGAGTCGTGGGTCGAATGACCGCCGTCAAAAAGCTGTCGGTCCGATACGACCGAGAAGAGGGTAAGAGAAAATGGCTGGATGGTTTGGAGAGGGGACGAGCTGCAGACAAAGCTTTGAGAAGGGCTTATTCCAACGGTGAATGTGAGGCCACCCCTCAGATCAATTCGCGGCCAATCAAGCGAAGCGGACTATGGGAATCGTGGACTGCGGCAGATCAACTTCGAGCAGAGACCGTTCCTAGCCACCCAGCTATGGTCTCTCCTGAATCTGAACTTGGAGATCCTTTCTGTTCCGATGTTGAGGCTGGCTCATCCCGACGATCTTCGGTTGAACCTGAAATGACCGCTCATATGTCCGACATGTTCAGCGACTCTGTCATCATTGTTCAACATGGTGCTTCACCTAGACCGCCACTCAAGCATCGTGATGCCAAATCAGGTGTTCCACAAGTGAATTCAGAGGCTGATGCAAAGGACGACACTTGGTCAGAAAGTCTAGATCGAGGACTCCGTCTATCGCCTCCCCCAAAACTCATGGATAGATGGTCACATATCGTACCGACCATGCCCAAAGTCCCTCAGGCGATCATCGACTGGGAGAACTCTACCCTGACCCCTGACGTGCACATCGAACTATGTCACGGTGTCGAGATAGTGTGCTAGGGTCTACTTCGACCTGCCTTCGACAATTCATCTTCGCATTTTATTTACTCTGTAAATACGCATTTCATCGATCCATCGTGATCTGGACACTCGGACGATTGGGACCTTTTTCTCGACATACCCTGTATAGAACAGTTGTACATACCTTGTTATCATTGGCAATCTGGCCTTTTCCGCACCTCCATATTCGTCATAACGAACTCATCGAACCACCATACCTCTCTTACGCTTTTCTCGGACATTGGGACATTGGACATTACTTGTAAGATAGCTATCATATAAACAGAACAAGTAAAGAAGTGGAAGAAGTGTATATTATAAGTTGAACCATGTACTACTTTATATCATTAGCATATGCATACTCTACATACTCGCTGAATGGTGTTGATGATTGGAGTGTCATGATCTCAGCTGACGAATAAGATCTAACGAAGGATGCCGACAATCTGAAACAAGCTACACGCGAGACCAAAGTTGGTTCGGGACCTTATCTAGTGTATTTACCCGATCCTCAGTCTTGAGTATTCGATATATCCCTTGACTTGCACATAAACCACCAACATGACAACCAAATCAATCGAGAAGATGGAATATCATCCCGAAGTATTCAAGCCGTCTGCTTCCAACATTCGAATCCTGGGGAAACACTTTATAGATGATCAAGGTCGAATCCTCCATTTGAGGGGTACGAATGTTGGTGCTGCATCAAAAGTGTGAGTTGGATTCCCCTCCCTGTCCTATGATCTCAAGCATATATACTCATAAATTCAGGCCGAACAGTCCTACGCCGAGTATCGACCAGCATGCACAAGTTAGTTATGTGGGAAGACCGTTCCCTCTAGAAGAAGCAGATGAGCATTGGAGTCGATTACGATATTGGGGTTTGACTTTTGGTGGGTTTAGTTTCGTATCTGGCGCATCTTTTGGAGATCCTGGAAGAGGGTATGAATCGTTGTGTGCGAATGGTAGGAGACTAAGAGAGAAAGAAGAGACTAAGAGAGAAAGAAGAGGAGAAGAGGAGAGGAGGAGACCAAGGAGAGGAGGGATAGATGGGCAGCTGCTGATAGAGCAGTCAGGATAACAGTAACGTGGGACGCATTAGAACATGCTGGACCGTAAGTATTTATGGTACAGCGAGAAAGTCGCTGATCATTAGGGGACAATACGATATGGAGTATTTCGAGTACCTCCAGAAATTACTAGAGAGTATGGAGTCATACGGGATAGTCTGCTACGTCGTAAGTGTATTTGATTTCCAACTATGACGGCGAGTTTATGCCTACAGGCATTACATCAAGATATCTGGTCTAGATACTGTGGAGGTGTAAGTCGCTTATCGCTCTTCATCCAATCGTAGGGTGAAATGAAGGGCTAATGCATCCAAAGTCCGGAGCTCCAGGGTGGACACTTGAAGCAGCAGGTTTTGATCTATCAAACAATGGAGACAAGTTGGTGGCTAGTGGTGCTGGATTCTTAGATGGTATTAGAGGTGGTAGATTGGAAGGAGAAAGGGGATTATGGCCAACGGGTGTGTGTATTGATATCAAGCCAGACCCAAGACCTGACCGTCATAGGATATCAGAAATTAGCAGCAGCTACCATGAAGTGAGTTTGGAGATCCTTCACCTGTCATGAGGTAGTTGGGCTAACGACTCAGTACCCTTTTCTGGGGAGGAGCGACATTTGCACCGAAACTCAAGATTGATAATGGCCAAGGAGGCGCGGTCAATATTCAGGAATACCTACAAGATCGGTTCTTGGCCGCGGTCGGTAAGCTGGCGGACATGATTGGGGATATCGATTCGGTGTTAGGCATAGAGGTATGCTCCCTTGTTGCCGCTTGACGAGGAAGTGCTAATTGGTGATAGTTGATGAACGAGCCTCATCCTGGGTTCATTGGACTACCCTCGATACATGAATGGGTGGGTCTCAAGTTCCCATTGAATCCATCCAAGATGCGAGGAGAAGCTGATCTATGGCTAGAATTACAACACTGATCTCCACCTTGGTCAATTCCCCTCACCACTTCAATCCTTTTCTATGGGCTCAGGCCATCCTACCCCTGATGTCCCTTTATATACCCGTTCGTTTCCATTCCCCACCCGGATCTCAAAGACCACCACAGGAAATCCGAAGGGTATATCCACATGGAAGTCCGGAAGTAGCTGTCCCTGGGAGAAAGAAGGCGTATGGGCTTGGTCAAACGATAAGAAAAAGGCGATAGCTTTACAAGAAGATTACTTTATGAAAATGCCAGGAGGGAAGGAGGTGGATTGGTACAAAGATTGTTATTGGCCTTTTGTCAAACGATGGGAAGCGGTGATAAGTGCAAGCAAGCTGGGGAAGAGGAAGATGAGTGGGATGAGGATGGTAGAGGCTATACCGAATGAGTTTTGTCCGGATTGGCCTGTAGATGCGAGACCGAACGATCTGGTCTATGCGCCTCATTGGTGAGTCTGCGGGCTCGATAATGAACGGCCCGGTCATCTCAGGCGATAGAGTCTGACTCGCTACCCAGGTACGACTTGAACGCACTGTTTAAAAAGCAAATGGGATTCATGACCCCCAACGTTCAAGGTTTATCAAGGGTGAGTATCATCTCCCATGGCAAGTCACATGTCTAATGATTACAGGGTATGTTCATCCTTAAAGCCTTATACTTTGGTGAGAATGGGGCCAAGAAGAATTATGCGCTGCAAATCCGAAATATCGTTAGAGAGTCAAGGAAGAGACTCGGTGAAATACCTATCGTTTTTGGAGAATGCGGTGTTCCGATGGATCTAAAGTGAGCACCTTTTCCACGTCGTGGGACATCTTTATAGTGGTCGATGGGAGAATGCTAATGGACGTAGTAATGAGCGAGCACTCATAACGGGTGATTGGAAATGGCAAAATAGGATGATGGACGCAATGATCTCAGCCTTCGAGTCAAGTATGGTGGGATTTAAGTGAGCTATCAAGAACTGATAGGACGAGTCACGCTGACAGTCTTTAGCTTGTGGAATTACAACCCGTCAAATACAGATGAACATGGAGATGATGTAAGTAAACTTTGAATATGGCATGCAGTTGGACTGATGTCTCAGTGGAACGCTGAAAACTTCTCGTTCTTCTCCAACGAGAACCGGAAGAAGATCCTAGGGGATAATGCTAAAACTGCATTGGGGAAACTCGACGCTGGAGGCCGATTACTCGATTCTATCGTGGTCAGTGACGGTAGACGTACTCTATCAAGACTTGTGCTCATGTAAATAGCGGCCATATCCAATTGCTACGGCCGGAACACCCATTTCCATGAAATTCGACTCTAAGATCAAAACTTTTGATTACCGCTTCATATCTTCCCCTTATACCTCCAATACACCCAAAGACCTACCTCCTACCACTCACCTAACCGAAATTTTCATTCCCAGAAGGACATACTTCAAAACCCGTCGTGTGACAGTGGAAGTTGGACCAGGCGGTCAATACTTTGTTGATTTTGATCAATCAAGAGTCTTTGTCTGGTTTACCGATGGTCAACAGATTCAACGGAGAGTGAGGGTCAGGATAGATGGTATGATACAAGATGGTGATGAGGTGTCAATGGTGATTGGAGGGATCATGTTGATTTTGGCATTGATCATGAGTGTGGTGATTTATAGGTATAGAGTGTATGATGGGCCGACTCCTGAGTTTGCGAGTCATCCAGAGAATAAATTCGGTAGACTACAATAGAGATGAAAGAAGAAAGTATGGATTGTAATAGAGGTCAAAAAGTTGTCAGACAGAATCTGAATGCATTACTGTACAACTAAGCGACCAAACCTCTACCTCCCCTATGAACTCTCTTTCCCCCATCCTTGCTCTATCATGATACTTAGACAACTTTCCACGACCGCCAGTGCTTTATCACATTGCTCTTTCGTACAGATCAGCGCAGGGACTAATCGAACCGCGTCTGATCCCGCAGTCAACAACAACACCCCACGTTCTCTCGCCAATTTTACAAGTTCTCCAGGAGCTTTTGGATCTTTGAATGGAATACCTCTCATCAGACCCCTACCCCTAACTTCAGTGGTGATGAGACTAGGGAATAAACGTGGTAATCGCTCAAGTAACTCGTTTAGGTGAGTTGAAGTAGCAGTGAGGTTGGCTTGGAATGATAATTGATTAAGACGAGAGAGGACTTCGACTCCAAGTCGAGTCGCTAAGGGTTGACCACCAAATGTCGTTCCGTGAGATCCGACAGAAATGGTTTCGGCAATCTTGTTTCGAGCCATGATTGCTCCAATAGGGAATCCATTAGCGAGGGGTTTAGCCATGGTAACGATATCGGGTCTTAATGGGTTAGACAGGTTGACAAGGGCGTGGGTAGATGGTGGAAAGGTTGACTTACTGAGCATCTTTGGGGTATTTGGAGTGAGCCCACATGGTTCCTGTCCTGAACAAACCACACTGGGTAATCAGTATATTGATAACGATTGTAATCATACAAGAATAGACTCACCTGGATCTCATCGTAGATCAAAACGGCTCCAACTTCCCTGCATCTCTTTCCTACCATTTCCAACCACTCAACCTTTCCAGTTCCAACTCCACCTTCACCTTGGATTGGCTCGACAATCACTCCACAGACATTTTCATCGATCAATTGCTCCAACTTTGCTTTATCCATATCGTTATATTCTCCTACTCTGACATCAGGTATAAGAGGAGCGAACGGTAATTGGTATTTCGGATTGGGCGTAATTGACAATGCACCCATTGATCTACCGTGGAAAGCATTACTAAAACATACAA
Organism: Cryptococcus sp. GC_Crypt_4; assembly: GCA_026538345.1. Taxonomy (NCBI): domain Eukaryota; kingdom Fungi; phylum Basidiomycota; class Tremellomycetes; order Tremellales; family Cryptococcaceae; genus Cryptococcus; species Cryptococcus sp. GC_Crypt_4. Next base: position 3,424 of record JALPCA010000436.1, on the reverse strand, counting down.
TTCCAGTCTTTTTTGTATCTTGTCCATTCATCTCTTTAGCGTATTTTCGAACGAACTTCATAGCCCCTTCATTGGCTTCTGTACCGGAATTTGCGAAAAATACTTTTCCTCCTTGTTCACCACCTGGTCCTCCCATTCCGAGACCACCGTGTTGTTTTGTAGATTCAATAAGGGATTTAGCGAGTTCTCCAGCGTATTCATTCCAATAGGCATTAGAGCAGTGAGACAGGAGTGAAGATTGTTCCGCCATGATTTTGTTTAATCCTTCGTCGGCATGTCCCAGGGCGAGTACAGCGATCCCAGCGGTAAAATCGAGATAATCCCTTCCGGCAGAATCAGTCAGAATCATACCTTTACCATGGGTGAACATCATAGGTGGTCGAGCATATGTGTTCAAAATGTATTTCTCTTGATCTTGGATTCGCTCGGTTTCAGCTGGAGGGCATTCATCAGGATGAGTGACCTTGGAGTAGGTCGTATCGGCCTGTAAGGCGGTCTCAGCTATGGAGCCCCTTTCCAATTGGTCAACTCACAGTCAAGCCGGAAGGACTAGCATATCCTCGTGCTGAAACGATTGGACTCCTCAAAGCTCGTTGAGCAATTGGTCTGGCGACTCGAACGAATGACATGGTGGGTGATGGAAGATGGATTTTGGTGAATAAATGAGGCCTCGATCGTCAAGCTACTACTTCAATGATGATGAGTTTGATACCGATACTCCGTCAACCTTTTTCTATATTCTAAGCAGTCGTCTATATTCCAAATGAATCAAAAATGAATGGAAATTCAATGATTTGAGTCGTGAATCGGCTAAAAGCTCGGGAAAAGATAAGGAACAGACGGAATCAGATTCTCGAACCTTCAATCATGGGGACTTGAGGATCTTCACAGAGCTAAAGGGGTAAATGGCATCTATGGTAAACGAAGTGTATATAGCATGAATGTCCCTGGGTATATAGTGTTCTATCCTATCCTTGTGCCCACTAGCGTGTGAAGGAGAGATCCTCTAAACAGTGTCGATACCCGCGTATTCGCTAAACCCCATCAGCTATGACCAAGTGACGGGTAGGGATAGGAACTCACGACTCCACTCCTGGTTCCATCAAACCCGCGTGTGCTCCAACGATGCAGCCTGAAGATCCAACTAGCCAGAAGAAAGTGGATAGAGGAGCGGCGAACCAAAGGAGAGGAATGCCTGAAGGTATTAATCAGTTTTGTGAACAATCTGTGAGACGTGTTCGTGATGATCGATGGATCGCAAAAAGTTGCACCACTCACCAATGACAAAGAGGCCGGTGTAAAGGTTCTGAGGAGTAATGACCTTGCCTTGGAACTCGATTGGTTCGGAGACTAGGGTCGTCAGCTATTATGCCTTTGCTTGACCGCGTCAAAATGGTAGCTGGAACGCGACATACTATATCTTGATATAGCAAGGAATCCACCGATCAAGAAACCGAGAGAAAGTAACAAGAGGAAATTGGTCAATAACGAATATACCGCGAGGAGAGCGACGATAATCGCATAGTTAGCGGAAAAGTATCGACTAGAATTGTTAGCTCTGATGGCACCTTTACAGTGGGAAGTAGCTCACACATTATAGCCTGCTCTCTTCATGTATTCCTGAAAGTCCTTTGGTCTACTCATTTGACGGATATTGAAGAATTCCCCAGGATGCTTGAGTGATGATAGACGTGTATTACTGAGATTCTTTGCGTATTCCTGGAGATTGCTGACATGGCCAAGTACTTCCATTTTGGCGATGATTGAGGGTATCGGTTTGGTCTGGTGATCGAGTGAGGTGGGTACAGAGACTAAAGAGATATAGGTGATAGATGTAGAATCCAAATGATTGTTGATATTGAAATCCCACGCTTCACGTCTGTCCGCTTTCAAAACATTCTGAAACGGTTAAACCTTATTTACGATGACAATTTGATCCCGCTTTCGATCCAACTTTTGATTCTTTTGAGATATATCAACTAAACCATTGCATACTTACAAGCCAACTCTGCATGTTACAAGAAGCTTTTGATGAGCTCGATCAACTGTGCATATCGATAAGAGAGTTTCAGGAGACCCACCTTGATCTGGCGACTTACAGATCACCTATAATCGATCATTTTCATCCGGATGATTATTCGCAAAGAGGTATAACAGGTTTCAACAAGTTTCTCAGTCATGCAGAATCTGAAAGAGATTATGTCGGAGCGGTAGGTCCAGATCTCACAGGAAGATACTTATATCCGTAGATCCTCGCATCCGGTGTGACTAGTAAAGAGGTCAATACCAATGCACCTCATATGATCGCTGTTTGGAATGAAGTCTTGTTGGCAAAATGGCCTATTGGATGTATAACTCAGTTCCTTGAATGTAGCGATGGTACACAGATCAAAGTCGATGTAGTAGCAGATGGCGGTAACGAATGGGTAAAAGTCAATACGTGTGTTTTTGACTCTTAACACTTGACGTTTACATCGAGCAAGCTGACCTTGCCAGGATTCGCGAATCTCGTCTCATGGCAGAGTTTAGAGAACAAGACTCATATATCAATTCGGACTATGATTCGGACTCTACGACAGGTAGCTATGCCAAATCTATCACAGATAATCAACTACAAAATTCCGTCATCACCCAAGTGAAAGCACTCGTGGCTGCCGCAAAGGTCTATTCTCGACCACTTGGACTGCCCATACCTAGGATCAAATATGTTTTGAATCGAATGGAAGAGTTCCCAGAAGAAGGATATGAAGATCCCAGGGTATCACAGACGTTCCAGGCGATCAAGGATCTTGGCGTTGACCTCCTATTTGGTCCTAGACCTGAGCCGTCATCTCGGACGATATCGGCTGAAGATCCGAAAGTGACAAGTAGAATCATGTTGGATCTATCAGTAGTCGTCGCATTATGCTGCGACTCGACTCACCAACCCTTACCTATTGATGAAGACGATCTAGAATCTCGATTCCGATCTCTCCAAATCGACGAACTCGGTCAGAAATCACTTGGGGATCATACCAACGTCTCGAGAGATCTGAGAGATCAACTCAAATGGGAAATGGAACATCCAGTCATTGAAGAGATTCTAAGCCGATTGGATCAAGCTGGATATAAGACCCCAGGCGAGGTAGAATGGTTTGTGACGAAAGAGGTCAAAGATAGGTTACCAGGGATTATAGATGTGATTGGAGGACCCAAAGAGAAGGAGAGGGCAAAGGCGTTGTTTGGAGAATCTGATAGGAGTTTCTGGGAAGGAAGTCGGTATGAGGAATCAGCGGGGGTACTCCGGGATATCCGAGCGAATGTGATCAATGAAGATGATCTGGATATTGTGCTGGATGACCTCAATCTCGAGACGGAAATCGACCATACATTCTTCGAAAAGGGCATCATGACCGTTTGTAAGCGTATGTTGGTAGCGCTGGAT